>PVLA01005092.1:11426-156686 GCA_004027455.1 Hydrochoerus hydrochaeris | reverse complement strand
CTGTAGAAACTTGAAATGTAAATAAAAGACTTTTCCCATAAGTCTCTTGAAATGTAAATAACTTGCAATGTAAATAAAAGACTTTTCCCATAAGTCTCTAAGGCAAATGTGCTTGGCCTGTACCTTGATTTTAGAAATTTTGAGTTCCTGAATCATGACATGGTACATTAGTGTAGCTTTATCTTCTTTTTTTTTTTTTTTGTTCAATTTTTTTTTTTTATTTAAAGAGAAACAAAAGCATGTAAAGGGTAGTGGTAATACAGAATTCTAAAAAAAAGATAAACAATAAGAAATCACTAGTTAATAAATTACATATTATCCTCTTAGAAATAGTTGTTCAAGTTACAAAATTAAAGCATACAAAGTAGATAGTCAAACAGTGAGAGTGTAAACAGCTACCAATGCATGAATCTCTACATGTATTTCTATCCTTTCTGTATTAGAGGGAAAAACAAAACTTAGCAAAACAAAACAAAATAAATTCTTAAAAACATGAAACCAAAAAGTCGTATAAAACCATAGTAAAAGGTGATCTACAATGATTACTGTGTTCTTTCTTATTATCTTCAATAGAATGTCTATATCATCAGGCATAATTGTATATAGCAGTACAATGGAGTATAGCAGTAAATAACAATATCAGTAAAGTAAAACATTGTAGACAGTATAAAACTTCAAAGGCAGGTAATAATCAAACCAGAGTGGATGGATATTCTAGTGGATCTTGTCATCTTAAGTGCAGTTGCCTATACTCTCAGACTTGATACTATCAATCATAACAGCTTTGAATAAAATCTATCAGTACAAACAGCGATCCAACAAACCAGATTCGATTACAATCAGTCATGGTAAAACAGTGTAGGTTTTACAGAGCTTCAGATTAAGTTAATAGGAAATTAAGTTTGATTACCATACTATATCCTATTATTTTCAGGATTACTGTCTGTGCCCTCAAATCTAGTACAGGTAGAATGACTGGAACAGAATATAATACATCTAAACAGAGTAGTGTGAGTAATGTGTGTTTTAAATCCTGGTGCACTATTAACAATATAGCGTATCAAGGCCATCTATGTTAGAGTTTCTAGTTATCCTTCTCTGCCTCATTTCTGCTCTGCTATTTTTCTGCCTTGGTTTAATTTTCTCCTTCATTCTACTGCCTGCCCCACTCATTGAGGCCTTTCTGCCACTGTTCCTAAAATCCTGGTATTTTTTTTCTCTCTCTCTAGAATGTCCTTCAATATTCTCTGCAAGGTTGGACTGGTGGTCACAAACTCACCCAGTTCCTCTTTGTCATGGAAGCATCTTGTTTCTCCATTAATTTTTAGTGACAGGTTTGCAATGTACATCAATCTGGGCTGGAGGCCACCTTCCTTCAGGGCTTGGAAGACTTCACTCCAAGCTCTTCTTGATCTGATGGTCTGTGTCAAGAAGTCAGCTGTAATTCTGACAGGCTTACCTTTATAGGTAATCTGTTTCTTTTCTCTGATGGCCTTTAATATTCTGTTTTTATATTGAATTTCTGGTATCTTGATTATTATATGTCTGGGTGTAGATCCGTTTTGGTTGTAGGTGGCTGAAGTTCTGCATGCCTCATATAACCAAATGTCATTTTCTTTTCCCATGCTTGGGAAGTTTTCCTTAATTATTTTTGTGAATAGCCTTTGTAATTCACCTGTATGTGTTCTTGCTTCTTTGTTCACATTTCTTATTCTTAAATTGTAGATTCTCTTGTCATCTTCTAGCCTTTGTATTGTGACTGCCTGTTTCCTTGTTATTTTTAAGAGATCTTTCCTTTCATCATCACACACTGCCAACTTGTCTTCAAGTTTTGATAGTCTATCCTTAGTTTCTTTTAAGGAGTTTTGCCATCTTTCAATGGAGTTTTTGATTTTCTGGTAGTCTTTTTGCATCTACTTCATGTATTCTATATTTTCTTTATATTCTTTATCAAATATTTCTTTTTTTGTGTTCGCCCTTCTTCCATCTGTATCATCCTGAGAAATGCTTCCTGAGAGCATTTCTTTTATTACTCTACTCACATTCTACTTTATGTGATTTAATATTTCAGTTTTGAGCTCGTCTACAAGGTCTCAAAGATATCTCTTAATGTCCATTGAAGCCATGTCTGGTGTTGTGTGTTTGCTGCCCTCAGTCTCCCTTGTTTTTCTTCTCCTGGATCAGTGCTCTAAGGGTGCTGAGCTGGGGGCCTCTTCCTTCTTCTCTCTCCTGTCATGGCCTTGGCTTCCTCCACACAGGTCACATTGCAGATCCCAGCCCCCTTCCCTGTTGGCCATGGCTCCTCCAAAGCATGCTGGAGAGGGACCTCTGCTCTCTCCTGCCAGTCCCTCCCCACTGGGCCAGCCAAAATTCATGGGCCTTCACCTGGTTAGTGCATGCTAGGTGCAAGGAATCAATTTGGGATGGCTCATAGGGTCCCAGCCAGGGGCACTGCCCAGTCCAACCAAATCCCACGAATCTGCTGTTGGGATGGAGGAACCAACTGAAGTTACTGTCACTCCCAGTTCAGGTTCCTCCTGCCCAGTTCCAACATGTTGCCCATTTGGTCACTCCCTTCCCATGCAGGAGGTCTCAATCCCAGCACTGACCGTGGATTGATGAAAGTCTCTTCGACGGCTCCCCTCTCTGTTGGGATCACCAACCCCCAACTTCAGTGCTGCTTTGTTTCCTGTGAATGGTGGTGGCAATGAGTTTGGGCAGCTCTGCCTGCTGGCGCAGATTCAAGCTGGTGCACACTTGGCGGATCTCTGCGAAAATGCTGTGTCCAGTAATTTTTAGCTGTTTCAGTTGTAGTCCCAAAGTATTTGATGAGCTTTTTTATGTTTTAATTTCTTCCTGTGTCAAGAGGATCCATTTCCCTCTGTCTGGGTCTCTCCAGGGTTTTTTATTCTGGCATATGAGTTGTTTCTCCCAGGAGGCTTTGTATGTTGTTGCTCACTGATTGGCCATCTTGTTTTCTCTCTCCACAATAGTGTTTTGAGTACATTATTGAATTTTTTTTATTTTAAAGAGAATTAAAAAAACAGCACAATGCAAATCAGATCAGAACAATACATGCAATGCAGGACTTCACAAAGAGACAACAGGACATCAACAATGGCTACCATAATGTTTCTTGTTTTCTTTGAAATAGTTGACAATGCATTCATACACAATAATATTGAACATAACAAAATAGTATGAGACCATTCAAAAGAAAGCACTACAGGGCTTCAAAGCTGGATAACAGGAAATGAACAATGGCTACTATATTAGCTTATTTTTCTCAAAAAAGGTGTGCATACCATCACACATAATAAAATCAAATGAAACACAACAGGATAGACCCAATGAAAACAGAAGAACAAAAAATGATAGGTCTTCAAAACAAGATGATAGGAAATAAGCAATGGCTACAATAATGTCTCATTTTCTTCAAAATAGCTGTTCATACCATTGTACATAATAAAATTAAACAAAACAAAACAGAATAAAACCAATTAAATGAATGAAAGCATTATAAGACTTTAAAACAGTATAGTAGAAAACTATGATTACCATAATATATCCCATTATATTCAAAATAGCTGCCCTACAGTCTGACAGAAATAAAATCTAACAAAACAAAATAGAACAAAACCAAAACTCTGAAAACAATACAACAGTTCAAGACAAGAAAATAATAATTTAACAGTAGCAGTTTTCACCTTTCCCACCCAGATTTTTCCTCCCCTATCCCTTTTATAATCACTATTTTGCTTTTGGATCCCACTAACTCCTATTTCTTAGGCTAGAGTTCATACGTATGATTGCAAACTTTTTGCCCATGAACATGATCTCCATTTGTGTCCATTTACCTACAAGAGACTCAAGATTATTATATTTTATAGCTGGGTAGTTTTCCACTGCATGGAAATATCATATCTTTCTTATCCATTCTGCAATTGATTCACAAGTTACTTTTGCTTTTTTTCTGGTCTCCCATCATATGGAGCAATTGTTTTCTCTCCTTTGATTTTCAGTCTATGAATTTCCTTGCCAGTTTAATGTGTTTCTTATATACAGTATATCAGTGGATCTTGTTTCTTGATCCACTCTCCTTGTGTTTCTTTTTATTGCTGAATTGAGGCCATCTACATTAATGGTTACAACCAGCAGGTATTGGTCTGTCTCTGCCATGATATCCTCCTATTGTTGGCCATTCACTTTTCCTCTTCATTAAGTTGACTTTCTTGTTTAACAATCCTCTGCTGCTGTTCCTGGAACCATGGTCCTGTTTATCTCTCTCTAGAATATCCTCTGGCACTCTTTGTAGGGTTGGTTTGGTAGTCATTAATTCCTTCAGATGTTCTTTATTATGGAAGTATCTTGGTTTTCCATCAATTTTGAAAGATAGTTTTGCAGGGTATATAAATCTGGGTTGGAAGTTATTTTCTTTCAGAGTTTGAAACATTTCAAATTCTTCTTGACTTAATGGTTTGTGTTGATAAGTCTGCTGTGATTCTGATTGGTTTTCCTTTAAAGATAATCTGTTTCTCTTCTCTAACAGCTTTTAATATTCTGTTCTTGTATTGAATTTCTGGGATCTTAATTATTATATGTCTGGGCCTAGACTTACTTTGGTTATGGTTAATTGGATTTCTATATGCTTCACTAATCTGCATGTCAGATCCATTTCCCAAGTTTGGGAAATTTTCTGCAATTACTTCAGTAAATAGCCTTTTAATTTCATTTGTTTTGACCCCTGTCTCTTCACCAACACCTCTCTTTAAATTAATCTTCTTTGTGTCTTCTTGCAGCTGTTGAATTGTTGTTTCCTGATTCCTTGTTATTTTTAAGAGATCTTTCCTTTCATGATCACTAGCTGCAATCATATCTTCAAGGTTTGAATGTCTATATTCAGTCTCTTTCAAGCAGTTTTCCCAGCTTTTGATGGACTTTTTAATTTCCTGGATCATTCTTTGAATCTGTTTCATGCAGTTTAATTCCTTTCTATATTCATTCAAGATTTCCATCAATTTCCTATGCTCCTCTTTCATATCTATGTCTACTTTAGACCTGCTGAGCAATTCTTTCAGTATGTTTGTGATTTCTTTTACCTGACATATGATTTCTGATTTGATTGCTTTTACAATCTTATGGAATTGTTTCTTTACTTCAGTTGCTATCCTCTCAGAGATTTCAACTGTGTAACTTCCATTATCTTCCATGACTGTATCTCCCAGACTTGTTCTGTGTGGGTTAGAGGTCTGAGATTGCCTTTTGTTCTCCTGCATTCCTCCCAACAAACTGGTTGTGGTGCCCCAGGCACTTCCCATGTTGGCTGCTCCTCTGTGGTGTAGAGGAGTGGGACAGGCACCTGAGTTCCTCTAATATCAGGTTACAGGGAGGTAGCAGGGCATGGAGTGGGCTTCTGCACATCTGTGTAGCTACACTGTACTTTGCTGATGATCAGGAGTGTGTGGAGGTGGGGCTGCTTCTCTCAGCCTGTGTACCCTGGGACTCCCATGATCATGGCAGGCACACAGGGGTGTGTTTGTCTGATTCTGCTGGTGGGTATTGGCTGCCTGAAGGAATCAAGGGCTTCCAATGGTGGCCTGCAGGTTCACAGTGTTTATCTTGCTTTGTTTGCCTGCTTCTACTGGCCACCCACAGGAAAGGGCCTTTCAGTGGCGGTGCCCAGCAAGTGGAGGTGGATCTGCTGGCTCTGTCTGACAGCACTGGCTGCCCACAGTCTGCCTCACATGGTGCCCCACATGCCCCACAAACAGCAGCCCCCCTCTGCTACTGTTTGGCTCACAAGTGGCTGTTAGAGTGCATGCAGTGAAAGGGCTGGCCCTCTGCCTCCTAGCTGGTTACCTGTGGGAATCTGCAATGATAGTTGCCAGAGTGCATGCAGAGGGGCAGGGCCAGAGTCCTCACCATGGCTGTTAGAGTACACATTGGGGTGGGGCTGGTCACAGGGGGCTGAGCTTGTTACAGGTGGCTGTTGGAATGCACATAGGGGTAGGGCTCAGTGCAAGCAATTTCTACCAGACTATTCCCAGCTAGGAGCTGCTGGAGAGAGCTGGCTGCAGTTCTGGTTCCAGGCTTATCCATCCTGACTCAAAAATGGCTCCCAGCCAATTGCCCTCCCCCAAGGGAGGACTGAGTCCTCTGCACTCACCTCCAGCCAGTGAAGTCCTCTGTGCCTGCTGCTCCCTTCCACTGCTGCATCTCTTTGCAGGGGCTTTCAGGCTTGCCAGCCACCACAATCACTGTGACTATGTATTCCCAGATTCTAACAACTCCTCTCACACAGTGGGTCTGGCTCCACGTGAAGGCACCACCAGCTACTGCCTTATTCTTCATTTAAGTTTTTCCTTTTCACTCTCTCTGTGGGCTTCAATTCTCATTTTAAATTCTTCCTGGGTCCAGAATATTCACTTCCTTCCTTCTTGTCTCCCCCATGATGTTATGTTCCAGCATTTGCACTGTTTCTCTCAGAGAAGCTGTTTACTCAGCTGCTTACTGCTCTATCTTCCTAGAAGTCTGAGCTCTTAATATTTACATTATTGCTATAAACCTCAAAACTCTTAAATGATAGATTAATTAATATTATTTGTTAAATGCTCTAAAATGGATGATTTTCTAAAGCATTGCTAGAGAAATCTGATCAAAATAAAAAGTAATTTCTCTTATGATGAAATCAGGCTGTATTTTGCTGTTTTGAAGGCTCATTTTATTATTAATGATAATTTTATTTTTTCTCTACTTTTTCTCCAATAAACTGTTCTTTAAAATATTTAAACTGCCTCTACAAATTAAAACACACACACACACACACACTTTAACTTATGAATAACATATCTGAGTAGATGGGAATAACTGTTATAATATAAATCCCTGATACAGAAATGAGAAGAGAAGGTGGAGAAGCATAATTGATTCCTTTCTTCATTCCTAGAGGGAGATCACACATAAAGAAACTTTGCTTTCCTTCCAGCTGGTAGGATTGCTCGATGTGATGGATGTCTCCAATTTCAAGCAATATTATGGCTAGTAGCTCAGCACCACTCTGCTCAGCAGTGAAGTCAACACAATGTGTTTTCAACTGGCACTGTAGGAGGACTGAGATTTTTCTTTTTATATATCATTTATAAATTGATGCTGTAACTTCACCATACAGTAGTCTTTTAAAACTTAATGCAGCTGAAAAACTGCATATGTGCACATGTGTACATATATGAGACTATATATATATATATATATATATACACACCATTTTATGTTTCTGGAAAGCTGATGAGGCTATAATTCAAATGTTAAAATATATTTTAAATGGCTGTATTCTTCATTTCCTTACATATTTTTAGATTTATATATTGATAATGAAGCATGTATTCTTCATTTCCTTATGTATTTTTAGATTTATATATTGAAAATGAAAAATTTATATATTGATAATGAAACAAAAATGATTTACAATTCATTGTTTTACACTATGAAATATTATTGCATTATAAGGATATGATATTTCAAGTACTCTGGCTATTGTAGCAAAGTTCCCCAGATTTAGTGAATACTAACTGAAATTAGTTAAAATTTAATTTTAGATATAAAATAAAAATTTTACTTAATCCATGTCACAAAACTCCATTGAAAAACTGCTAAATATTATGTATTGTTTATCTGAAATTCTTATTTAGCTATAAAATTTGTTATATCATCTGATTACATTACTATTGTCTATCTGGATTTTATTCTCATAAATGTTATCATTTTTAAGAAACTATGAATAATTTTAACAGTTATGTAGGACTGAAGAACAAATATTTATGTAGCTAAATACATTCTTGAGAATGAGAAACTTGATTTTTTTAGTAAAAGCCAAGCAGCGAACAATGTTTCACAAAGGTCAGTTGGCAACTGTACCATCTGCTCTGGGTCCCTAGAATAAATCTGCTAGGGCCCTGATACACATGAGCACATGTTGTTTTCACAAAGATCCAAATTTTATATTGTATTCTTGCTTGATCCCTGCTGTGGATGCCACTTGAACAGCAGTGGTGTTTATGGATAAATTTTGCTTCTTCATTTTGCAATCCCAAGAATAAAGTTTCTAAGATACTAACTGAAATGAAATGCTGGAAACTATTTGTAGTAGAAAAATGAGTAATGCACCCATTATTTTTTCCATACTTCTTTACCTGTTTACTCAGGTTCTGAATGTGTTGTCTACTAAAGTTTCCCAAATGTATCTTTTTTCATGTGGTCACTTTGAGAATGCAGAAATATCTAGACTACCTATTTTCTTATTACTTCAGCAAAGAACAATTATCGATAATAGGTTGCAAAATATTTTATCTCACAACAGGAGAATATTGTGATATAATCAATATACATGATCTGCTTATAAAGAAAAAGGATTTTAACTTCAGGTAAACCCAAAGTATTATCTGTTTTCTCATAATGTGTCTTCACAGATTTCACCTGAGATCACTGTCTTTACAAATAACTTGCACATAATTATTCATCTCAGATTTAGAATTTGAGGGATTTCAAGCTCATAGGGTCTCAAAAATTAAAACATGTCCTGATAAAAGAAACTTTTTTTTGGAAAAAAAAGTTAAGTGAAAGGGCCAAAGGATTATCTGTTTAATGTAAAATTATATAAAATAAATGTACCTCATCAATAATAAACAATCCTTACTGTTATTATAGCACAACACAGAAGGTTTGCTGCCCAGAACAGTATTTGCAAAGTTACTATCACCATGGTAATTGTAATGATAATCTAAAAAAATAGCAAAGATCAGAGCAAGTGGTAATAAAAGAGGCTCCAAGACAAATCTGTCCTTCCTCTTTTGTAGTATTTTTCTTAACAAACAGTTCTAAATTTCCATAAGTGACTGGTATTTTTTTCTATGTTGACAGAACACTTTATAGTCAAGTAACATTTTTTAAAATATAAAGACGACATCCTAAATTGAATATAATTTCAGGAGATACTTTTGAAATGTTGTGATTCTTAATCATGCTCCGTCAACTTGATTGGATTGACAAATGTCTAGCAGTTCAGTAAGGTATAGTTCCTGTTCTGTCTGTGGGGAATTTCCAGAGATGATTGGCAGATAGTCCAGCAAACTGAGATTCAAGATCCCACCCAGTTG
The DNA here is from genome assembly GCA_004027455.1 of Hydrochoerus hydrochaeris. Taxonomy (NCBI): domain Eukaryota; kingdom Metazoa; phylum Chordata; class Mammalia; order Rodentia; family Hydrochaeridae; genus Hydrochoerus; species Hydrochoerus hydrochaeris. The sequence continues at coordinate 147,534 of PVLA01005092.1, read as the reverse complement.
TGGACAATACCAATGAAAAGACTTGTAGCCTAAATTGAATTTAAAGAAATGGAAAAGTTGGCACATTTTAAAGGCTCCATTCTTCTTGAACAATGTTGGCTTTTACCTGTGCCTACTGTTCATCAGTCTCCAGGTTCTCTCATCTGCCAACACAGGCCACCAACTCTTTAGGGAGCTTCCAGAAAGCCCAACTTGGACTAGTGCTGCATCTTTGATTCCTCTTATGATGAGGTATCCATCAAGGTGATCAGTTACTGGATTTTCTTGCTGTCCAGCACACAGATGACTATTAAAGATTGTCTCACCTGTGGTTCTGTAAGTCTATATAATAAGTTCCATTGCACAATTATACAGATTTTTTTACTGATTCCTCTATAAAATGCTAACCAATATACAGGTGAATATGGATAATTGCAAAAAAAATAATCTTTGCAACAGGTAGGATAACATTAGTGCATAACATGCCACAGAGTCACAGACATGAGCAGCATTTCTTTGATATATATATATCCAAGAAATTCCCACTCAGATTTTAATTCCCTTGAAGAAGGAAACACTGTTCCCACAATGAAGGGAATGTGTAGAAAGAGCATATGGCATATATGATAACAATGTTCTTATGCAAAGGAAAGGGAAGGGAATATTGGGCACCTATATATAAAAATGAGAGGCAATTACTAGAACAAATTTCAACACTTAAATGTACAAGATGCTGACCAGTAATTTTGTATAGAGATATAATAATAACTCAAATATATAGTTGTTTTCTTCTGATAATAATGTGACTCATAATATTTTGTGGAAATTTATAGATGGTAATATATTATTTTGACATTTTATAATGTTTTTATTATCAAATTCTATCTGTACCCAAAAAGATAACATTCAGTGAGTTTATATCTCACAATTTGACTTGATACCATTTGACAAAATAGAATGATCAAAAGCCCCTTTGTGGGCCTCAGAGATCGTTCCTGGATGTGGGTGAGTTGCTGGGCATAGCTTCCTCAGGACTTATTTGCTAAAAATTAATACATCCAATTATTAAGCTATTCAAGACACTGAAAAATTTCAGTTTTAGTTTGAATATATCATTTTTAGCATGATAAAATCTCATTATGAATTATGTAGTGAAAAAAAGAAAAAATTGCCTACCCCCTTTTTTGTCTGGTTTGGTGCTTGTTTAATTTATGTATTTAGTTTTAGGTTTTAGTTGCATTTTTATAACTAGGTAGACTTAAAGTATTCAAGCACAATCTTTATTCTTCAGATATTTATGTTCTTACACAGATATACCTGTTTCAAATGTAGTTATTGACTTCTTACTTCACTTAGTAAGACATGAGTGTGATTATAACTTATTTTCAAACACTTTTTATCATTATTATCTACCAAGAATACTTGCAACTACCTTAAATGCTAAAAATAACATTATTTCCATCCATTTTTGTTAAAAATATCAACATTAAGATAAAGCTGCAAAACATAAAGAAAACAAAGGTAGAACAGAAACAGCTACAAACAACAAAATTCACAGCAATACTAAATTAATACATGCATTTTAGTTATATATATGCATTTGAAGTACATATTATGAGGTGATATTTAGTTATCTATTTATCTGTTGCTTCTTAAATTTAAGTTTTTTGGCACTAAAATTGTTGAACACTTACAAATTAGCAATTCAGAGAGACAATTAAATGCTGCGCATGTAAGTGAACACAACTTAGAGCTAATATCCACTTAAAACAGTTCTTGATGGTAAATTCAGTCTTTAGGATTAAACTATCACAAACCTATAGTATCAAAATATGTATAGAGATGCTCAGCAGTGCCAAAGAATCCATCTTTTCAGATCACAATTAACCTACATAATTATTTCCTTCTTCCCAATCGTTAACCACCAGTATCCATCTCCCCAACACACTCCTTGTATCTAAAATTATTTTAAGTTGACTTAGGACAGGGACTGTAGAGTGTGCATGTCACACATATCCTACAAAACAGCATCATTCTTGGGAGCTCTTCTTAAGAAAACCAACTCTACTTAGGAAGTTTTAAGACGCATGTGGACATTTAATGGCAGCTAACAGTAATTGAGATTTATCCCAGATGCCTTTCTGAAGATTCAGTGTCTATCACACTAACCCCATGTTAGATCTATTTTATAAGGTATTTTTTTCTTTTTAGTGTTTCCTGATATCAACATTTACTCTAAACTTTTGAACTTTAAATTATGTTGTTACTAAAATATTATTTAAAATAATATTAATCACTTCTCCATAAATATGAAAGTCCTATTTTTTTCTGCAGTTAATTGATCTTTGGAAGGAAAAAAATCATATATATGTGTGTGTGTGTGTGTGTCTTGCATATAACAAAAATATTATTGTCACAAATACCATATTACAAAAAATAAATTGCCTATGTATATATTCCTTGAGTCTAAAAGAAACAATTTCCAAATCTCCTAAAAAGTTACACTCCAAATAACACTACAACATCATTCTTCAAATAAAATTTATGACTACACTTGGGATCTATATTACTTGGCAGTCAAAAAACTTGCTTGAAGAAGAAGAGCATGTATCTAAGTCACAACAAAATTCTGACAGATTTTCTTCTAGAAAGGATGGGAAGATTGAGAATAACCTTAAATCCCCTTAAGACTCTTTTGATGGGAAACAGTGAAGCAAGTTTAAGGTAATATCATTTTCTGCTGCTTTATCAGTACTGTCTAAGACAAATTCCACCTGCTAAGCTATAATATATCAGAATTTTTAGTGGCACTGCCACAAACTGTTCTGGACAGAAAGTTGGTCAAATTTCTTTATCAAATTTAACTGTTTTTCTGGCATTATGGGATACAGATGAGCTATAATTCACTGAAATTAAATTTTTCTTAACTAAAAAAACACCATAAAAAGGTCCCAGGCTGCTCAACTTTTAACAAATATTTATCTATAGCTATATATTCAGCAGGTGAAGAGCTCGGATTTTCAAATACTAAGTGTATAATATCTTTCATATGGACTGCAGAAAACCTCCTTTTATAGGCTACTGCTGAGTTCTCCATGAATTTGTTAACTACTTGTTTTAATAAGGCTAGGAGGGATGAATAAGAACAAATCCAAACACAGGAAACAATCCTTCATTCTATCCTTGTACTTCTTTTTTATCTTTTCTTACACTTTTATTCTTTTGTGTTTTTTGACTGACAATGGTAATCGTGCAGAATGTTAAAAAGTCATATTGTACTTCAATGTCAGAAAATAACCTTCTCTCCTAAAACATAGAGCTAAATATTAAACATTTTTTATATTTTCCTTTTTGACTTTGCTGGAGGAAAGAAAATAATATAAAAGTTTCTATTAATATTCATGAGCACAATTATGTGAATATGCAAAACCCCTCCTACTTCTAGTACAGAAAAATAAATAGCATAAAGGGCATCCTACCTTGATGTTCCTGCTTATCTTGTCTGAAGTAAACGTGTTCGTAAACTAATCTCATGTGTATAAGATATCTAGTGGTACTCTAAAATCTTTGATAATGCCTAAATGCAGTTGAATAAGTAATATATAATGCATTAATCTTCTCAGTAGATATTTTTGTTTGTGAGACTCATTGTAATGAGCTTGTTAATGACTATCTCTTATGAAATTTTTCTTTAGGCTTATTTCAATATACCTTTGGTTCCTCTTTTGTATAAACAAAAGAATGGTATTTTCTAAACCTCTTTCCACTTTGTGTTTAGTAATCTTTAAGCAATACTGCAATGCCTCTTATTGTGCTTTCTCAAATGACTCAAGCATTGGAATTCTTAATAATAATTTCCTTAAAGGTAAAAGCTTTCTTTCCCATACTGTGACACAAACCTAATTTGCTACTTCATAGAATGATGTAATAAAACTTTCATGTTATAATGAATACAGTTGTATCACATCTAATAATGTAAAACTGAATTTGAATTTTACATAAAATCACTCTTCTCTACATTTTAGTTCAAAAATACCCTTTGATAACCAGTTGCTCATTTTGCTGCTGTCTTATCTTTACTGAGTTGTATCAAATCAATTAATGTAAGCCCACATTTTTTTGAAACTTTTTCTCACACAAATTTTCAATAAAATCTTCACTGCTTGATTATCATATTCAGAATTCTACTGGTATCAATGACCACAATTCTACTTCACGTAAGTAAATAAAAAACAGAGAAAATTGATTTAAATAACTTAAAAACTCAAAAATAGATCTGTGTTCAGGCATAAATAGACCCTGATATTCATAAAACATCATGATATTTTTTCCTGATTTCTGTGATCTGGATATTTCTTCCAAAATAAAGAGTTATTCCACCTCTCAAAAATATGTTATTACTGGCAAAACAAAGAGGAGATAATTTAAGATTTATATTGATAAACTTAAATATTAGGTATAGTAAATTATTTACTTTAAATTTCTTATGAAATGTTTAATCATATTTCATAAAAGAAATTAAATTTTACTTTGCATTGATAGAAGTAGAAGAAACATCAGAGGAGATTTCCTTGGTTATGAGGAAATGATATGTTTTTTATCTTTTTCCCAGTATATGCAGTAATCATTAAATTGAAAAAAAAAGTGCTTGACAATTACATGATTCTACAGAATGATTATGTCCATTTGAATATTCCATCTGCACACAATAATGTATAAATGACATGTATGGTACTTGTAGAAAACAGAAAACAAGCTATATAATTAATATAATATATAATATAATACAATATTTTATAATATATAACCCAGCTATGTAATTCTTTTTTAGATAAATAATAGAAAAATGCAATGTACCATTTTTGAACTGTTATAACCTTGAAAGATTGTGTTGTAATCAGGGATTGTGAGAACAATTAGAATCAGGACACATAATTTATATTTTTTTTATGTTGGTCACACAAAGTTAACACAAAATGTTCAGGAAACCTTCCCACAACACTAAGACCCAGTATATTCAGCCAAGGTCCTGGATCCCACAGAAATGTCCTGAATGAGTCCAGATGAAAACATAGAGCCTATGACAATGCCTCCCACGAGTCCAACTGGAGGTATACAGCTCACAAGAAGGGCTCATGCCAGTCTCTTACTGATCTGTGCTGGGAAGGCCCAAAGGTCGTGGTGAAAGCTAGAAAGCCTATGCCAGCAGGGTGAAGGAGCTGTGCTGGTAGGTTGAGAATTTTATGCTGGAGCTGAGAAGTCATGCTCAAAGCAAGGACCAGGGCTGTCCTGAAAAGTACCACAGCCATACTCAGTGACATGGAGGTCCTGAGCTCCTTGGATGGTAAGAACAGTCGAGTACATGCCAGAAAGCCAGCATGAAGAGTTTGTCCTCGGGATTAAATGGCACACATCTTCCCCTCCAGAGCCAACAACTGATGCTCTATGTAAGGACCAGAGCTTCCCCAAAGTGAGCTACAGCCACTCTCACCAACAAGGTCCTGATCTTCTCCAGTGACAGTGGTCGAACTAACACTGGGGAAGCTAGTCATAATGAGCTCCTTCAGGAGAACCAATAGCTCAAACAGCAACATGTAGGAAAACCCACAATGCCTAGCTTCTCCTTCTCCACATCTCTATTTATGCTGGAAAACTTCCTCAGATGAAACATCTATGCTCAGCACCATGTTGATTTAATTCAGTTGGTGTTAAGTTGACCACCATTTTTTAATTCCTAACAGATTGCAAAGAGTTAGCAAAGATAAAAATATAAGGAGATTTTAAAAGTCATGAATAAATGTTTGTTATATAATTCCTTGAGACAGGACTTTTTGAAGCAGAAATTTTATTTTCTAATAGATGTCAAATAGTATTTAGTATATTACATATTATATATCTTGTCATCAAAATGAGAAATAAATCATAAAACTATATCAACCCATAGCTTCATAACAGTTTAAAGCAGACATTTCCTAGTAAATGTTCATCTCTAGAATGAAATGTCTTATCTCAAAAAATATTTACAGATAGTTCAAATGCCATAATAACTGTTTACAAAGTGAAATTGTAATGAAAAATGTTGGAGTGAATTATCAAAGTGTGGAGCAAAAGTATAGAAGACTCAGATTATACACAAAAGCCCAGAGAAGTCTTTATTAGGGAAATAGTATTCAGGAAAGATGTGCAGAGCTTTTTCATGAAACTATTGTTCTTACACTTTTAGTAATAAAGTGCTAAGTTAACATTCTCAAATTTATCATTTCATGTGCAGTTCTATGCTGAAGTAATCGAATTAGACTCATATGTGGTAACTTAGTTCATGCTCCAGCATGATATTCCTAGGAAATAATACCTTTTCTATAAATACAAATATGATAATAAAAATGAATACCTAATTGGTTTGGTTTTGAGAATTTTAAGGTAAATCGAAACTACTTGGTGACCAATGTTTATTATAGATTTCAAAAAGATACTCAAAATGTAAGTAAATGAAGAGACATAACTGTAGTTCTCTTCCTTTGCACTGTCTGAAGATAAAGAACTTCCAGAATAAACTTGCTTTTAACCTCATTGTGGGCCAGGGCATTGATCTCAACAAGAGATCAGCGATATAAATTTTTAGTGTCATAGGATCATGCTATACCACAGAAGCCTTCATGAGTTTGTGTGACACATACATATGAATTTAAAGTTAAAGCATATTTATTTTCTTAACTTCTATGACTTAAGTGTAGCTTTAACAGGCTCACAAGTGCAAAACAAGAAATCATTTTTAACTAAGTTTCTACTTTAGATTTAATTCATATTATACTTGATGACAGATTTCATTTTTCCCTAAAATAGCAATGTTACAGAATTGCACAATATAGTTACTATTGAAGTAAAAATCTTACAGTACACCCATTTACCTATCATCTAATTTAAAAAGTCAAATGCTGTCTCCTCACTTTTCCTTCTTTCTATTCCTCTATTATAATCAATAATTACCATAACATATAGATATGCATCTATAGTCTTCATAAGTCTATTTCTTTGTTATAAATTCATGGAAAGCAAGGATCAATTATGTTTGTATTTGGTATTGTATTTCAAGTATTTTGTATGATTTTAATTGTTTACTTACTTTATTGAGATTCACTAAATCTCAATTTTAGTGCCTAAATTAATCTTTTACTTATATGCATTATAATATTTCTTAGCATATTAGATATTTTATGTTCTTCATTGCCTCTGCATGGAATCCCAATGAAATACGCTGCCATGAATACTCTGCTCAATGTCTTTGGTACCATTTTTGGAAATTCTGTAGGATCTATACTTAGGAATAAAGCATAATGTGTTTTGCCCATATGTGAGATTAATTTAAACATATACATTTTTGAGTCAGGGCCTCACCTAGCAAAGATTTGCCAGGTAAACTAAAAGAGGTGAAAATGTAGCATAAGAGGCCCTCCCAGTCACTATACTTCAGTTTGTTAGTTGCCTAGGTAATAGTTCTGATTACAGTTCTTGTGCTTTTGTTTCCTAGAAATGACTGGTCATTGGATTGCATAGCTGGTCACTATAATATAGTATTATTAGTAGTAGTAATATGAGGAATTGAACTCAGGCATGGTTCATGTGATCTTCTAAGATAAGGCCTAATTAGAAGCAGTAATATTAAGTTTGTCATTGCCAAGGATGGGCCCTAACCAGGGTTCCCAAGACTGAAAGGTTTTCCTTATTATACAGTCTCTCACTCAGTTGCTTTTAGAAAGAGACATAATTTAGGCTTGTATGTACTGTTACACTACTCTGGCAAAAGAGTGAAGGAGCTAATATGATCTTTATCAACTCTTGGTCAAGGACTGGTGTATGCAGCCTGAAAAGGTACAAAAATAAAGAGAATAATGTGTTGCAATATGAATCAATCCTGAGAATGGTGTCCTCAAGCTTCAGCTATGTATGGACTGGTGAACATCTGGAGTGACCAGAGCAGGGTTTTGAGTGTGTCTTTTCTTTAGTGTGAAATTCAGAAGAGCTATTTGGTCGAGGTAAACTTTCCAGAAATTTAGCAAGACTCTGAAATGGTGAATCTAAGGCAGGACTTCTGAAACTTTAAGAGCTCTTAATATGGTGTGTGCAGTGGTGTTAACAGGTACAGTTCATTTTTAGTTAATTTTTATGGATTTGGTTATAGGCTGTTCTTTAACCTTTCTAGAGCTTTGTGGCCTGTATGCTGTGAACGTCCACTGTCACTGCTAATGGTCAAGGGTAGGCCAATTCTAGGGAAGATTTTCTACAGCATGGCCCTAAAATCCTTTATTGTCTTTTCAGTATGAGTGGAGAATGTCTTGGGCCAGACTGAGTAGGTAAAGAGAAGCACTAAAAGTTATTTATAACCCTGTAAGGCTTTACTTCTGTGTAATCTATCTTTAAATGTTTAAATAGGAAGAACCCACTGTATTGCAGGAGTCCAGGGTCAGTGATGTAGGCACTGAAGACTGACCTGGTAGGTGCAGTATTTTGTGTGGCACCTGTGCAGTTAGATCTCAGCCTAAGGTAAGTTTGTCAGCTTTCTTGGTCAGAAGGACAGTGCCCATTAGGTTATGAAGGTGAAGCAGGGAGGCATCCCTTACTGACTAGATCCAAGTATTTGCATAGGTAGGCCACTTGACACTCACGGGGCTAACAATCTGAATAAGAATCATTGTTTTTCTGAACTCAAGAATCTAGATTCTATAGAAACCATCAGCTGCAAGAAATGTGTGGATTTTCTTTCTTGTAACCAGTGTCTGCCAGATATATCAGCATATCTTTCCAGCAAGCAGCTTGGGTATCAATAATCATAAGTGCAGTAATATTTTGTTTTGGGAAACTAGTGAGGGCAGCTATGAGGGTTTCTCCAAAGAGGGTAAACAAGTTTTTGAATCTCTAGGAGGCTGAGTCTAGATCAGTTGGCTTTTGAGTCCAGAACTGGTGTCTTTTCCAAGAAGGACAGACTGAAAAGAGCCAAATGAAGGCAGAAGAAGGCATTCTTTAGTTACAAGAAGGTATATCAGAAGGTTGTGGGTGGTAGAAAACTAAGGCTATGTATATGGAAGTCAATGGCAATGGCATTGGCAGATCAGAGATCTTGAAATGACTTGACAGCAGGAGAGGTCACTTGCCACAGAACTACAGGTAAGGACCCAACAGCCCCCACAATGAGTATATTCCAGTCTTGGTGCACAGAAGGAGCAAAGTATCCTTATGCTAACTGTTCCATTCACTCACAGATTCACTTAACAGGCAGTCAGAAGTTAAAGCATTTCAACCTCTTTCCCTGAAAGGTGGTCCTCGCTAATCAGAAGCGAACAGATTCTCCTGCTTAAACTGAGCAAGACTGACAGAAAGACTAACTAGGGTGCCCACAGAGATTTTATCAGAATCAGACAGGCAGGCAGGCATGCAGACAGACTGTGTCCTCCTCCCTTTGGGGCACAATGTGAGCCACTTGAGAAGGATCCAGAAATCCTCCTCCAGACCACTGAGGCAACTGAGAAATCTCTAGGGTGTGCCTTCCCATCAGGACCCAGAAAGGTCCTTGTTCTCTCTGTGAGGACAAGGACCAGTGACCAAAGAAGTCAGCATAGTTGGTCTTCCCTGCTAATGTATCACATGCAATGGCAAACATAAACACTGAAATGACACTCAGGATTTGGAAATAGATTTATTTAACATTAGTTGGGCTCTGACAGGGAATCAATTGTCCCTCAAAATGTCATGTCCTGAAGGTTTAGGGAGGGAGGTTGTTGTGGGATCTGTAAGAAGTACAAAGAAAGACTAGTTGGTAGTCTTTGATTGGTTCTAACAGTATGCATCATAGTGACTAGCTATACATCACAATGACCAGACAATTCTAAGAAACAAAAGTAACAGGAACTGTGACCAAAAGTATTACCTGAGCAACTATCCACCTGAACTCTACTGGGTGGGGGGCTCTTGTGATATATCCTGAAAAGAATCGCAGTCATCCTCAACAATAGCAAAATCCCGAACTCCGACAACGAGAACAACTAATTTCATATCAGGAAATCCAGGCTAACAGTCTTTCCTAGGACAATTAATAACACATTATCTCACCAACCAGTTGTCTTTTTAGCTGTGGAAAACAATTCTCCAGGAGGCGTTCCACACCCAGCACCACACTGATTCAGTTCAGCTGGGTGTTACAAGTTGAGCATCAGTTGTCAATCCACCAATATCCACCCTTAGCAACTGAAAACATAGTCTCCAGTGGCAGATTTCTAAAAAGTTAACATGTCTTGGTCTACTCAGATTTACATTAAAATTACATATATATAATTATTATTGCAGTCATTTCTACAACAAAAGCAAAATATTTGGAAGGTGATCAAAATTCAAGGTTAAAACCACAGTACTTTGATTAATTAATCTGATTACTAACATATATCTAAAACCTGCATTAAAATTATTAAAAGAGCTATTATAAGCACAACCCTTGTTTTCCATTAATTCTTAACAACAGGACATGGCAACACTAAAACAAAAACAATCAAACCAAACCAAACCAAACAAACCCGTATCTCATGCAATTCAAACACACTCTTCCCTTCAGGTGAAAGGCTTCAGTTTATTTTTCCATTATCTTATTCCTCTCAACAGTCATGTTCTCTGCATCATCTTTTCAATCCACAGCTTTACTGGAGCTTCAATTCTAGTCAAACTCACAACATTTTAATTCATTTGCTGGATCTTCTCTGCTCTTAATTCTCAACATAAACCTGGCTAAAAGCCCACAACAGTAGACATGCCATGTCTCAGTATCTGACTGCATTGAAATTTCTTAATCTAGATTAATTAGTCTTCTGCTTTTAATGTTAATTTCAGTCAATGTTTCTGGACATGAGTAAAATTCAGACAAATTTTCTACCAAGCAATAGTAATCATCATCTGAAGTCCAAAAGCTAATGTAGTCCTTCTTCCCAGAAAAAACCTCCCAAGCCTGGTCTTTACTAGCAGCATTTATATCAGCATTCTGGTCTTCTGAGCTCTCGCAAAAATCTCCCATATGGAACAGCCTAAGAAATTCCAGCTTCACTCTTTCAGGTGACATTTTGAACCTTTCCAAATTATTTGCACAAACCATTTACAAAGGCTTTTATACCACATGATCAGGTAGAGTCACACTAATGATCCCACTTCTCTGGTACCAAATTCTGTCTTAGTTACTTTTCTTTCATTGTTGAGACAAAATATTCAATACCCAAAGTTAAAGGGAAGAAGGTTTGTTTAACTTACAGTCTGTAGAGATTATATTCCATAATTGGCTGACTCCAAGGCAGCCTGGTGTTGCAGAATGGCCACAGTTCTTGGGGTGCAAAAGCAAGAAGAGCTAAAAGGAAAAGCCACCTCTTTCCTTCCCTTATATTTTATGCAGTCTACTCACCCTAGGTCAGGTGTAGACTTCGTATCCCCAGTTACAGCACTATGCAACAAACTACTCACCAACTCTAGATTCAGCCACATCGAAAAAACCTATTCCTGTGATCACACAAGGCTCTGTGTAAACATCCAGACACAAAGCATAACACCTATACATGGTAAACTACAAATATCTTAACAGTTTCAACACTAATGACAATTCCAAGGTTAAGTCTTCTGGAGACTCAGGAAAACTCTGAGATGGGAACTTACATAAAAGTCAAAAAGAAACTAAATAAATTTAAAAAACAATAGTACAGTAAACATTCCAAAAGGATAGATTAAGAGAATAAAAATGACTTATAGAAAGGTAAGAGAAAATTAACAAGAAAAACAGAAACTCCTGTGACCCCTTGTCCTGCTCTTGGGGTATATGTTGATAAGATGTGAAATGCAAAGGACTTGGGCCACCTGGCCAGTTGTAGCCTACTGTTGCTTCTGTCCTGTGCTGACTCAACTCACTGAAACTTTCCTCAGCCGATATTTCATATTTCTTGGAGTCGCCACTGCAGATTCTGGCATCAGAACTTAATGCATCACCTTCTCAGGGACAAATAGTCTGGCCTCCCATTCCTTCCTTGAAATTTGGGTGAACAACTCTACACCTTCACAAAACTCTTACTTCTAATGCTTGAAAAACCTGTATCATAAAGTCTACCAAAGTCTGCCACCTTAAGTAGTAACCCAGCCTTTGAGAACACCTGAAGTGGTCTCTGAGTACCTGGATGGTTGAACTCCAGTAGATAGACATGAATGGCAGGGGACCCTGGAGTTCTGCTCAAAGCTGTCTTTCCAATGGATTTATCCTTTCATAACCCTGAACTTCCAATAGCTGGAATATGGAGATCTCTCAAAACATTTTTAATATTACCCCTGTGTAAAGTACTGGACTTTTATAAATGACACAAATCCTTTTAGTAGCCACAGTTTCCTTGGCTCCATCTATATTATTTGTTTCTCTTTTGGCTAAGTTGCAAATTATTCACATCTCCCCACTCTGTTTCTGACCTTGGATTTTCTTTATGTCTGAAATACCAAACAATATCCAAGCCATGGTCTGAATGTTAGGTTGTGTATTAGTTTCTTCTTCTCATTGCTGAGACAAAATATCCTACACACAAAATTGAAAGATTAAATATTTATTTTTTCCCACTTTGTAAAATTTCCATTTGCAGTCAGTCTGTTCTTATGCAAGGTGGTATGGTAAAGGGGCATGAAGAAGAGGAACAGTTCATGGAATAGGAGGTTAGGCAGAAAGAAGCAAAGCAACAAAGTAGCAAAGCAGCTTCTTTCTTTCTTTCTTTCTTCCTTCCTTTCTTTCTTTCTTTCTTTCTTTCTTTCTTTCTTTCTTTCTTTCTTTCTTTCTTTCTTTCTTTCCTTCTCTTTATATCCCATACAGGCTACCTGCCTTTGGGCCTTGCCACCCACACCCAGGCTAGGGCACCTTAATGTGAGAATCATACTCAATCCCAGTGTCACACATCTAATCCAGCCTTCTTTGAAACTTTCCATCTAAGATTGCATGAGATTTTGGAGGCTTATCTAGATACGAGCCATAATAGACTGCTTTAAAATGTCTTCCACCAAATTAATTAGTCTGGTATTGTCTAATTTATCCTCATTTAGTCATAATAGGTGGAAAAAATAAAGACAAGTACTTTTTCAAAGTGAGTGTAGCATGCTGGTTTTGTAGTCCATTTCCTGACAGAGTCATCCATCCCACCTAAAGCCTCAGGAGCCTTGTCTTTACCACATTCTTTCCTACCATTACTCTGGTCATTTGAGTTTCTACAAGTGTGAGAGCAAAACAAACTCCATTTTTTAGTTCATTTTAATCTGTAATTAAACTTTAGATGACCTTAATCTTACTTCCCTAGAATAATCCTCTACCTAGTTAACCATAAAACCCACAAATGAAGGAACAAGCAATTTTTAGAATATAATGGCAGGATAAACTGCGACCACAACCTGAATGACAATTAAGCTAGATGTTCAGAGAGAGGTCTTGTGACATCCCAAGAAAATGATTTAAAGTAATGTCATCTCCATAGCAACCAAGACATCTTGAGACTCTCTAAGAATGTATTTAAGATAATTTAAAATGAAGACTCAGGGTCAGCAGCCTCAGCAGCCTAGTTGTCCTGCTTTCTGCTGGCTATTTCAAATAAATTTGCTTGGTTTTCAATTCTTGGTCTCCCATGAGTGAATTTCTCACTTTTTCCATAGTACTAGGATTACATATCACTCTGGTTACTTTCTAAGTGTTCTTTAACCCATATTTTCAAATTTTTCTGAAGTTCTCCACAACTCAATTCTAAAAGATTCTCAACTACATAATCAGGTAGAGTCTCATAAATGACCACATTTTGTTTACTAATTTTTGTATTATTCTCTTTCCCAGCATTGGAATAAAATAATCAATCTGCAACTTTAAAGGCAGATAGGTGTATTTGGCTTATGATTTCAAGGATATTAATTAATAGCCTGGTAGTGTCTCCCATATTCCAGTAACCTTTCAAAACCACAGCACTTGAATGTATGGGAATAGGAGGACATTTTAGTGACTTTATGGAAAGGTACAGACTTCACTGCTACTATGGACCATTGCTGTACTGCTTAATGATCAAGTTTTCAATACATAGACTATTGTCATTTGTGTTCAAAGTGACAGACACAATCTAAAATCAGAGCCTTAGCCATGGATGATAATCCATTTCCATGACTTGTGCTGTTGAACATTGAACCTTTGCCATGTGAGCACATTGTGATGACATGACTGAGGTCTAGGTTTTGTTGCCTGTCACAAATAGAACCATCTTTCATGCTTTGAGGAGGGCCTAGATGGATAAGGGGAGACTTCTTTTGTTTACTCTTCATGGCTGGAAAAAAGCTTTTACAACACAGATTTGGAGAAAAAAGGATAAGGAAATTTTGTTGGCTCCTATCAGAAATAAAACCACTTTATAGCTTGGGATATCCTAAGATGCTCTCTGCATGTTAACACCCACCTGGAGAACAGTTTCCATCACAATGGCCCGAGAAGGTCCACATATTCACACTATTTTTATTGAGATTTGTTTAAAACAAATTAATGTTTCTTCATGAATGTTTCATTGTCAAATATGTATTTATTCACAATGTGATCTCTTAATGTAATTCCAGAAATATTATTCTTAATGCTGATACTTAACTTACTGGTAATAAATTCATGAAAAGTCCTTTTCTGTCATTATGGAAGTATTTTCATCTCAACTGTTTAAAGCACAGTTTTCTGCTTTATCAAATTTTTATTTTGATATAACTTTTATATGATCACTAAGATAACTGATATACAATATTTGAATTTTGGTTAATTAATTTTTCAAATAAGTGGCAATAAAGTCATTTGGTTTATTCTTTTGACAATGTTGCTGTCAATCCTAAGTAAAATAAGGTACTTATTTTGGGTGTCTTAAGCAAAAAAAAATTAAAATTTTATCCACCTAGTCAAGACTTTTCTTCATTTAAAATAAAGAAGTTTCTCATACCCTAGAAAATGTAACAGGAACTTTTAGGAGAATAAAGAGAGTTCCCTAAGTAAGCTTCTCAGAAAAGCATATAGCATAGAAATAGAATTACCAACAAAGATAAATGAAGACACACCCTTGGGGAAATTTTGGCTGCTTCTTTATTTAAACTTTGTATATTTAGGACTTTAGCAATAAGATAATTTATTTTGGAATCTGGTGAACTTTGATGTATGTACAATAAAAACAGGAAGAACATTCAATTTAAATCAGTGTTTCATTCAAACCACTTGTTGCATGCTACAAAAATTCCATTTTGTTTTTGATGTCATAATTCTCTACTGAATTTTAAAGATTTTCTGAAAACTTCACTTTGAATGTTAATAATTCACTTACTATGTTTTTTCCCCTGGTCTTACTCTTTTTTCATGTGCACTCGTACTAGGGTGCATGTGGAAAACAGACCCCCCTGAAGTTGCTGTTCAGAGCCCACAGCCTCAGTCATTTGCAGATTTGCAGATTAGAATCTAACTAATAATCTTTTGTGAAAATTATTGCAATTTTGAGAAACTATAAATATCCTCCACAATTGCTTTTGGTGGGAGATTTGCAAGTAGCCAATCTGAGTTATTTTGTTCTCCTTGTTACTGATTGACTCCTCCCTGGAACCTGTCTCTGGCAGATGCACCAGCTTTCCTGCATCATAACAGGTTGCTGTACACATGTAATTATTTCCAGTGTTCTTGGTTTTGTTCTTCTTAAAGCCCTATGATCCCTAAGAGGCCACCATGATGCCTGTCATATATTAAAGCTTTATTAATACAGTGTCTTATTATACTAAACTGTTTAACTGTGCGAGACATAGAATATTTAGCATTTAAACTATAAAATAGGTACTTATAGGCATTTTTCTGACCATATTTGAAATTAATGGTTTTTCATGATTAACAGGTACTCTAGAAATGTAAGCCCCATGAATTTTGAGGTCTACTGTATTTCCTCATTCATTTATCATAAGCTATAGGTATATGCTCAGTACATAAACCACATTGTCTTGTGCCCAACTAAATTTGCTTCCAAATCTGATTTGTATAAACCATTGAATATTTCCTCCAAATCATAAACTAATAGTAATATAGTTTTCCTCTAATAAATTGGTATGTGAACTTTCAGACTGAATTACATATTTCAAAGAATTAAAAATAATTAGTATTTTCATTGAGATGAATTACTTTTTAAAGAATAAATGCTCACTTTATAGGAAACTTAAAAATCTCATCAGAATATGCTTATTCTATGTAGATTCCCTATTTTCTTAAACTTGGAATCATGATAAACTTGCTTTGTAAAAAAGTTCCATAAGTAATACATACAATAGATGTTATAGTTGATACATTGTGTCAACTTGGGAAGTCTAGAAGCTTGAATACATGGCTCAGCATATCTTTGTATCTGAAGACTAATGTAAAGAAATGTGTCTGGTTGCCAAGTTGACAAGTGGTCAATTGTTATGGTTAATATATTTTGTCAACTTGAAAAGTCTAGAAGCTTGACAAGCTAGCTCAGTGGCTTTGCATCCTGGGGTGTAGAGGACAAGCTGTCACTACTCTAGAATGTTGTTCAGTGTGTCAATTTGAGAAGGTCAGAAGTTTAACTAAGTGATTGAACAGGGGGCCAGGGTCCTTACTTTGTAACATCCTCACCCTGTGCAAGAGGAGGGCAGGCAGATGGTATGAGTGCTACACACATCGAAGGGGTGTCGTCTGCTTGCAGTATGATGGAGGGAAAGAAGCTTGCTCTTTGCCAACTTGCTCTTGTTGTTTTGCTGTCTTCTGCTGCCTTAAAGTGTTGCCTTGGTATCACATCACCCTTCCTTGGGGTCAGCTGATTATAGACTGAAACCTCCACAAACTATATGCTAATTAAAACTTTCCCTCCTTAATTTTGGGTTTTGGGTATTTTGTCTCAGCAAAATAACCAAGACAATGGAGTATAGAGGAGACTCAAGATAGCTGAATAAATGAGAAAACACTTGGGAAAGACTCAGAGAAGATCAACTAAAAGCATGGGTAACTGGAAGAAGAGAAAGGATATGCAAATAATCAATTTGAAGGAGAGACTTGTAGATTAAACAAAATATACACTTAAGAGGTTAAAACAGATGTAATCAGTCCACACATCATAGATTAAGGGAATAAAAGCAGTTCATCTCATTATCCCTTCTCCAAACAGAGAACTCTACAGCCTAGTAGCATTTTTATTCCAGCACACACCAAGGATGAGTGACCAAGAAACTGAAGCAGAATTAACAACTGTGAAGAAAGACAAATCTAGAAGACAAGCTTGTTGTTGAGGATCATTAAATGAAAACCTTCTTTAAAATAACAAAGAATCATGTACATTGATACAATGGATGAGAGATGATACAAAGAATAATATACAATTAATTGGAATCAAAGAAAAATTGGAAGACAAAACAAGGAACATAAAAATCCTGTTGTCACAAGTAATAGCAGAAAGCTTCCCAAACATGGCAAAAGAATTTGACACACAGATAAGTGATGAATATAGAACCCCAGTTAGCCATATTAGAAAAAGTCTAAACCAAGTATGTAGCAGTCAAGATAACAATGCAAAAGGACAAAATGTTTAAAAATTGTTAGAGAGGACAGACAAATCACTTACAAAGGTAAACCCACTAGAACCACAGTAGATCTCTTAGCAAAAACATTAAGTCAAAAAAAGCTTGGAATAAAGCATTTAAAACCCTAACAGAAAATAGTCTCCAACCTAGTTACTGTACTCTCTAAAATTATCTTTCAAAATTGATGGAGAAAAAAAGATCCATTCATGATAAAGAACATCTGGTGAAATTCAGGACCAAGAAAACAACACTCTAAAAAGTTCTGAAGGATATTTTAGAAAGATAAAAATAAGACTATAAATAAGAGCCCCAATACAATGAATCCTCCAGTGAAGGCAAGCATTTAAATAAAAAGGAAAAGGAAACCAGCAACTGGAAAATAATACAATGACAAGGATAAGTCTATACTTGTAAGTTATAGACATCACTGTGAATGGACTCTGTTCACCAATAAAAAGAAACAGATTGGAAGAATGTATCAAAAACAAGATTCAGAAATATGTTGTGAATAGGAATACATTTGACTCCAAAACAAATTCACTGACTGAAAGTCAAAGGATGGAAAAAAAATACTGCATATGACAGGAATCCAGGATATAGCAAGAATAACTCTTCTATTTGCACACAAAGTGGATTTTAAGGCAATAATGATCAGAATAAACAAAGAAAGTCACCATATATTGTTAAAAGAATAATCCCAAAGGAGAAGATAATAATCATATAATCATAATAATAATCATATAATCATAATAATCATATTGAATAAAGGCATATCCAAATGTATAAAACAAACACTAATGGATATAAAAAATCATATAAACATCATGCAATTGTAATAGGGGTCTCAGCACTCCACTGTCACAAATAAGACAAATTAACTACACAAAAAAAATTAACAATGAAATATCAGACCTGAATCAATCCTTTAAATAGATGGAATTAATAGTTATCTACAGGGTATTCCACCAAAAAACAACAGAATACACATTCTTCTCAGCAGCACACAGGACTTTTGGTAAAACAGACTGCTTACTAGCTCTTAGAATGTGCCGTATTTTCTTGAAAAAACCATTAGGACACTGATAGAAATAAAGAAGAAATTAGACAGTTTCCACAGTTGAATGATAATGTCAGTATGAAATACTGGAAAGCATAGGACACAATGAAAACAGTCCTATGAAGAATTTTATAGCAGTGAGAAATAGAAAAGTGAATCTCCAACCTCTAAAACAGGAAGAATAAGTTAAATTCGAATCTTATACAAGAAATGCACTTATAAGGATCAGAGTAGAAATTAATTCAATTGAGAAAACAATAAAATGATCAATGAATCAGAGTTGATTCTTTGATAGATTAAACAGACAAACTGTTAGCCAACCTCATCAAAAAACAAAGAAACTGAGGGACCCAAATCCATGCAATTAGGAATGAAAAGGGTGAAATCATAACAGATCCTGCAAAATCTAGAAGCTCATTAATACCTATTTTAAACACTTCTACTCTATTAAGGTAGAAAATACAGATCAAATGTATAGATTCTTAGATATGTATGAACTATCAAAGCTGAATCAAGAAAGTACAAAAATTCTAAATAACTCAATATCTATAAAATGAAATTGATAATGTAATCAAAAACATAACAAAGAAAAGTGCAGGTCGTGATGGATACACAGCTGAATTGTAGAAGACATTTAGAGAATGTATAGTGCAATTACTCCTCAAACTCATCAACAAAATAGAAAGAGAAGCAAAACTTCCAACATCATTCCTTGATCAAGAATTATCCTGATACCAAAACTAGAAAAGGATCCAACCAAAAAAGAAAGTCACAGGCCATTAACCCTAATGAACACAGAAGCAAATCCTCAATAATATATTGGTAAACAGAATGCAGCAAATTATCTAGAATATTATAAAGTATAACCAAGTCGGATATATCCCAGGGATTCGAGGTTGGTTCAACATACTCATATCAATAAATATGATGCACCACATTAGAACAAAGGACAAAAACCACACGACCATCTCAATAGATGTAGAAAAAACATTTGACAAAGTCTAACACACATTCATGATAAAAACCCTCAAGAAAACTGTAATAGAAAGTATTTGTCTAGTAAAAACCATCTATGACAAAGCAACAGTTAACATCAAACCAAATGATCAAAACTCGATAAATCACTTTAAAATCAAGAACAATACAAGGATGGCAACTACCACCATCCTATTACATATGGTTTTGGGAACATCAGACAGCGCAATGAGATGAGAAAAATAAAAAGCAAAGGTAAGAAAGAAAAGTTGAATTATCATTATTCATGGATGACATGATACTCTACATGAAAGACCCTAAAATCTTCACCAAAAGACTTCTAGATTTAATAACTAAATTCAGTAGCATATCTCAATGTGAAGCCAATGCTCAAAAAGTAGTAACATTCCTGTACATGGATAAGAAACTCACTGAGAAAGAAATTAGGGAAAGAACACGTTTCAAAATAGCATTCAAAAACTTTCCTAACTCATTAATCAACCATGGGCATTATGGTAATCTCACTCTAAGAGAGTCAGAGTACTAAAAACATTAATATTTAAAATGAGTGTTCAATATATACCTGTATGACATAAAGAGTTCCTGATCCACTTTTAGGAACAGGTGGATATTTATTCAGGCACATTTGATGCAGCAGGAGGAATTACTTCAATTGCAAATTGATGTCATTGCCATCAGAGAAGAATGAACCAAGAACAAGTTACACACACACACACACACACACACACACACACACACACACACTAGGTAGGAATCTATGGTATCTTACCAGAAGCAGATTTGCAAGATAGTTGGTTCAACATGTCTGGACTAACAACAACAACAACAACAGAAAAAAGCAAAGAGCCTCTGAAACAGATCAAGAGACTGACTTCACTTCTTACAATGAAATCTTGCAGTGAAGATGTTATTCACCATTTTTCCTTGGTATACTATCTGGGTAAGTGGGAGTAGAAAAACATGTATCTTTGCATTTAGAATATATTATTTTCAACTAACAATGTAAAGCAGATATTTTAATGGAGGAAGATATGCAAGGTGAATATTTGTAATGATAACAACTGTAAATATTTCTAAGAAAAAGGGAGAAAGGCACAATGAATATGACTGACATATTTAAATGTTTCTGTTTTAAACAGAGTCCAAGATCTGTAAATATATATACGCATTTTCACAATTATAGCAATTTAATGTGGGCAAAATGAAGGCACTTTTAATAAAAAATATCTTTCAACAACACAGTATATCAGCAGCCATTCAAACAGAATGATGTAGATAATTAATCTAATTTTCCCTCTGCTTCATTTTGTGTTCTATTAGCTTTCTTATTCAAACTTTCAAGTCACAAATCTAATTTAAAACCTCTTAACTAGTCTACAGCATAATGTTTTCTATCTGCATTCACTGTCTAGCAGTGAACAGCAAAGCTGGAATACTAATTTGCTTCAGAATATGTGAAACACTCAGTAACCAAATAAAAAATCTTGAATCCAGCCTTTCTTAATGACATGACCAAATGAGTCCAATGCCTTGAAACATGATCATAAATTTAAAAACACAACAAAGAAGAAGAAAATAACATAAATGGAGACAGAAGGATATCATTTGAACAAGAACAATATATTCAGTTCCATGGCTGATTATTTAAAATGAGCCCTATTGAGAATATGAGACTTTAAAATTAGACACATTTTGATTAACACTTTACTTATTAGTGTTTCTGTTTCAATATTTCTTGCTATTTTATCTTTCTCTTTCTAGTGATCTCAATGCTATATGAACATGCACAAAGTTGTCAATATTTAGATTTAATATTTAAAATTACTCTACTTAATCTATAAAATCTTTGGGCTGGGGATTTAGCTCAGCGGCATAAGCACCTGCTTTGCAAGCTTATGGTCATGAGTTCAATCCCCGGTACAAAAAAAAAATCTATAATATATATATATATATATATATATATATATATATATATATATTTAGATGGGAGAGTCTTTTTCTTACCTTTTCTGGTATATTTATAGACCATTTTACAAAATGTTAGGCCTTAAGTTCTTGAAATTCAAAGTGAATTTTAAAAATCATAAAATGAAGAAATAGAGTACATCAGAAAAATTTAAACATGTAGTAAATGATTAAACTATTCTGTGTAGAAATGTCATTTCTGTTTTGTTTAAATGTAATGTAATTTACCAGACCATAAAGAACTCCTTAGATGAAATGGCTGTTTTCCAGAGCAGTGCTACTCTACTGATGATTGCAACATATTCTGACATCTTTGGCAGTTTTATAATTCATTTGGTCTACGATCTGAAGTGTCCTTATTTTGCTGAAAGCTTTCTCCTGAGAATAGCCAGTAAAGTTTTGTGGACAGAGAGGAAAGTAGACAGCATTGTAGGAAAACAGTATCACCATATGATGCAATTTTGTTGCTAACTTTTCAGGGTAATTAGAAAAACATTTCAAAAGACATTTATGTCAGAATCCAGAGGTTGTGTTACATATATAACTACTTTAGGTGAAACATAAGAAAGAAAATCATGACAAAGGAAATACAGACTCACAGTAATTTTTGTCCAATATTAAACATATGAGAACAAATTACAGTACTGTAACAATGTTCCAAAAATTTGATATCCGATAACTGTGGTTTTGAGTAATGAATTTTAAAAATCATTTTAGGCTAAACAATAGTTTATCACAAATAATATATAAGGATTATGAGTGTTTGTGATATTCTTTAGGAGCATGCTTCTTAAATAGTATATAAATCACCTTTTTAAACTTGTATGAGTTGCCCAGTGATAACTGATATATATATATATATATATATATATATATATATATATATATATTTTTTTTTTAAAGAAGAAATATTAAAAATAAATTCTTTATTAGACTATATATTAAATACCTATAAAGAAGCATGTAGAAAAGACTAAAATGTGACCTAGTGTAGACAAAGGATAAAATCATAATTGTTGAGTATTGTGTTATAAAAAAGAAAAATGTCCATATATATACATATATATATATATATATATCATGTATATATATGAACCAAGAGAGACAGAGACAGAGAGACAGAGAGAGAGAGAGACAGAGAGAGAGACAGAGAGAGAGAGAGAGAGAGAGAGAGAGAGAGAGAGAGAGAATCCTCCAAAAATATGCATGCTTCTGGAAAATGAAAATATCATGATGATGTTTTTCAACAGATAGTGTTAGCCTATTTGGGATCCTCAGAGTTTGTTGTATGTTGCAGAAAACCCACTACACTGCCAGTCCTTAGAGAAGAAATTGAAAATGCATGTGCAGCAATCTCATTGACTGAGGTTACTCCAGCAGCGGCAATATACTATAAACACACTATA
This sequence comes from Hydrochoerus hydrochaeris, assembly GCA_004027455.1. Taxonomy (NCBI): domain Eukaryota; kingdom Metazoa; phylum Chordata; class Mammalia; order Rodentia; family Hydrochaeridae; genus Hydrochoerus; species Hydrochoerus hydrochaeris. The sequence continues at coordinate 124,515 of PVLA01005092.1, read as the reverse complement.
CTAATAAATGTCTGAAAGCTAGTGGCCACCACTTTGAGCAGCGCTTGGTATTGTAGAGGCCAAAAATGACTTATATTAATCCCATATCTCAAGAAACTTCTAAAATATTTATACAGTTTTTCTTTTCTTGAAACATGTAGAATATTGACAGAATAGATATATAAATATACCTATTATAAATGTAAGATATAATATAAATATTTCAATATGTAAATAAGCCTTCAATACAAATACATAAATAGTATTTTATTTATTGTTTTGATTTATTGAATTTTATTGTTTTGATTATAATTTATACTTTGTGGGGAGAATTTCAGTTCATTTTACATTTCATTTGAGATTTATTATGTTTGAACTTTTGAAATTTATAATGCTTAATATTTTTTATTGTTTTTTCTTGGAGACTGGTACTCACTCTGCAGTTCAGACTGGTCCTGAACTCTCTATGTGGCATATGTTGGTCTTAAACTCATAACAATACTGCTGCCTCAGTTTCCCTAGAGCAGAGACTTGTGCCAGCACTCCCAGTAGTATTATAACAAAGAAAAAATATAGATAACTTCAAAAATATTGAGTATTAGAGTGATAGTTTTTTTTAAATAAAGAATTATGAATCAACTTCAGAAAAAAATCATAAATAGAGGATACACCTCAGGAAAATCTTTGAATTGAGAATTACTTTTTATGCACAATAAAGACTTCATGGAGCTTACAGTAAGAGTAATACTAATAAAATTCTTAATTTGATTAGTGAGCCAAAAGTTGAAATCTTATATTGACTATAACATTTCTATTATATAAAACATAATAAGTTTATATAAAATATAAAAAGTTAATGCATTTTATCTAGAGATTAAATTATTCTTCTGAATCTAACAGAAATAAATTTAAAAGCAAACACTAGTGAATTTGTAAGTACATAAATGTTTAACTGATTAGTTATTGTTTTTATCTGCAATTTTCAAATGACAGCCTTTTTATTAATTTCAAAAAGAGATTGAAAAACTATCCAATGCAACACTTTTTTAAAACACAGTTAGCTTGAAAAGTTAGGACTGGGGAATCATTTCATACCTATAAGCCATCAGTTGCAATACAAATTCTTGTGTGGTAAAACTTATTGAGTATTAATTCCATAATTCTGCCATATATTCTACTTCTGGTTCTGTTTCAGTTTGTTTTTTGCTATTGGTTTTGTTGTCTATAGAACACATTCTTTTGCTTTTTTCACACATACTAAGTTTTGAGTAGATTTTGGACACAAATTATACATACATTATGACATGCCCACCAGTAATTCTAGAAGTCCATCTTTCAAAACACAGTAAACAAAAAAGAAAGAAAGAAAGAGAGAAAGAAAGAAAGAAAGGAAGAAAGAAGAAAGAAAGAAGAAAGAAAGAAAGAAAGAAAGAAAGAAAGAAAGAAAGAAAGAAGAAAGAAAGAAAGAAAGAAACAGATCAAAGAATATATAAAGTTTAGAATTGTGCAAATTGACTAGGAAAGTATCAAGAACATTTAGAGTGATTTTGTATGTTTATTGCCATCTTATTTATATGAGTGAATACATTTGTTTAAACTCAGAAGTAGATATTCAAGACACAGGGCAGGACAAATTATTTCCCCTGAGACATTCTCAAATTGGAATCTGGTCCTGTCAGTTTTAAGTCCATTAAAGAACTCACTCTCTGATTCGGACATAGAGGGAATAAGAGAGCTCCCTGCTGAGGCACCTGCCACCAAAACAAAATCCTTAGAGCGATTAACTCAGCAGGAGCCAGAGCCTTTACAAAAGATATCTCATGGGGCTCTATCCAAAAATTTACAGGTAGTGTGGGAAGAGGCAGCCACAAGGGGAAAGAATCACACCCTCCCTGCTTGCTTCCCAGTTGGAATTTAAAGAGATGCTAATGACAATGAATATATGGCTGGATTTGCAAATGCAAAAAAGGAATAATGTGAAATGTTTTAACTGGAAAAATGAAACATACTAGAAAAAAAATTGCAGAGTTCTTGGTAGATCTGATGGCACAGATGCTGCAGCTGCAGCACCTCAGGACAAAAGCGCCCCTGGCTAGGAGGGCTCAGGTTCTGTGCCTGGACTCTGCCCGAGATGCCAAAAAGGGATTTGGCATTGGGCCAAATATTGTCGTTCTAATTTCCATTAGGATGGTATACTGTTGCCAAAAAAACGAGATGAGGGCCTTTCCTCAGGCTGACAAAACAATAGAGGAGGCAATGCCTGTTAGTCAAAATCTCCGATGTACCCGGTGTAAACTGGCCAGCAGATTTAAGAGCAACATAAAGGTGGCTCCCCGAGAGATGTTAACTCACCACAGAAACTGGCCAAAGTGCAGGGCTAGATTTACCTGCAGCTTGCGGAGTCACTCTCAATGGAGGTGACAAGACCACCCCAATTCCTACAGGAATTTGGTGTCCCCCCACCTGCAGGAACAGTTTGGAAACAACTGCAGGAACTGTCTTATACTGGGAAAGGCTGATCTAAATTTAAAAAGAATATTGTGCCTAGTGTGATCGATGGTGATTGTAGAGATAAGATACAAGTTCTTGCATGTGCTGTGGACATGTGGGTTTTTGAACAGGGAGATTATGTGACACGGTTGATTTTGTTACCTATAGAGAAGCCTTCTTCTTTTTTTTTTTTTAAATCTATTTTTTGAGACAGGGTCTCACTATGCAGTGCAGGCTGAACTTGGGCTCACTTTGTAGCCCTGGCTGGTCTGGAACTTGCAACAATCTGCCTGCCTCAGCCTCCCAAGTGCTGGGATTACAGGAGTGTGCCACCATGCCTGGCTTCTTCTTTTGTTAAGTATAGACAGCTCAAGAGAGAAGAAGACCCTCCCAGAAAGACTGCAAAAAGAGAAATTTATTTTACACCGGAAGTGACTAAAAACAGGCCTATGTGTTTTATAAAAATTAATGGGAAATACTTTGAAGGTCTAATAGACACTGGTGCAGATGTGTCTGTAATTGCACCAGAACAATGGCCTGCCACATGGCCGACACAAAGGGCGCCCCCCTCCCTTGTCAGACTGGAGACCCCTCAGGGCATTTTAAAGAGTGCCTCACCTTTGCCTAATGAGGGACCAGACCAACAAAGAGGTTTCTTTTTACCTTATGTGGCACCTATTCCAGTTAACTTGTGGGGAAGAGATTTGTTACAAAAGTGGAAGTTAGTGCTGACTAGAGATTCTGATTTTAAAGCTGAACAAACAAGTTCCGATTTGGAAACTGAGCAAATAGATTTAGATCCTAAAATTAAGAAAATGATGATTAAAATGGGATATCAGGAGGACAAAGGACTAGGAAAAAACTTACAGGGAATCAAGGATCCTGTTAAGATTACACCCCAAAACAACAGGCAAGGTATTGGATAGCAGCAGGTGTTTTTGACTTTAGCCATTAATCATTCTCCCCTCAAAATAACTATGCCTTTATAATGGAAAACTAAGGAGCCTGTTTGGGTAGATCAGTGTCCCCTTAAAAAGGAGAAGCTAGATCAGTTACACAAATTAGTTGAAGAACAATTGCAGCTAGGACATTTAGAAAGCTCAGTTAGCCCTTGGAATACTCCTGTCTTTGTTATTCCAAATTAGTCAGGCAAATAGAGGTTGTTATAGGATTTAAGAGCTGTAATGCTTGCTTACTTCTTATGGGGGCGCTGCAGCCAGGACTGCCAGATCCAACTGCAGTTCCCAGAGACTGGCTTCTCATCAAAATTGATTTAAAAGATTGCTTTTTTAACATTCTTATTTTTTCCCACAGATAAACCAATTTTTGCCTTTTCCATACTTAATCTTTAAAAGATCATTACAGTTAATAATGTGGAAGTGAGGTTATGCTTGTGTCTTAACAGGTAAAAGATCCATGAGAAATACACAGCCTTGATGGAAGACACAACCAATGCTGAGGACAGCCTTAGGTGATGGCTCCAGCAACCTGGGCCAGAGAGACCTGCCACTCAGCCAAAAGATCGACTTCCAGCTCCCCCGAGAAACCAAGAGAAAAGACAAGTGATCCAGTGGGATGACATCCAAGCAACAATTCATGAGACTAGAGACATTGTCACCAGAAGGGGAATTCCATCAACCCCTGAAAATCTTTTGATTGCCCTAATGACTCTGCTGACAGTATCTGTATTTATGACACCTTACTCAAGAATGAAGTAATGGACTTATGTCCCTGATCCAGCTGTTTTTACAAAACAAAAGGGAGGAGATGTTGGAGACCGCTATGAGGTGAGGCAGCTCTGAGAAGGAATTAAATTTTACTAATTGGCTTTCTATATTTATCTGTGAGTCTGTCCTAGGCCTTGGCCCCTTGCCTGGCAACAGGAGCTGATTCATAGTAAGTGAACCTCTATGAATCACTGATCCTGACTGAGATCTGTAGTGATCTATGAGGCCAGAGATACCTCAAAGGGCAAGATAAGGCCACAGCTACAGACACTTGGCTCCAACCTCAATTAAGTAGATAGAGACTGCAGCTGAAGGAATTTACTCCTACTGTCTCACATCTACCATGCCTTCAAGATAAGACAGTTCTAATGAACTGACTTGATTCATTACTTAGAGACATCCTTGAAGTGACTCCAAGGTCCTGCTCATTGCCTGCACTTTCCTCAGGTACTCCACCCCTTGTTGGACTATTAAAAGTAAACTGATCCAGAGAAGCCTTTGTGTTAGCCCTCAGAGTCTTGAGCTTTATTAAAGAGTTTTGACCCTCCTGGAGACCCTCCAAGATCATTGCAACTGTCTCTTTTTATTTAACCTCCACCGTATACTCTTATGGGAGATTGGAGATCTAGGGCAGAACCCGAGAAGGAGCAAAAACCCTCAAGCCTCAAATGATTTGTTTGATGAGATCTTTCCAACAGGATTATTTGTGGTGCAGGTTATGATCTCAATTTCAAGATTCAGTTCATTGCTTAACAACAGAGAGTAGAGAGAGTAATGTTAAGCTAGCTCCCTGTTGCTCATTGATAACCTTAAGTAAATTCATTGTTTGAGACTTGAATTTATGAAGCAAAGTTGCTATAGACATTCTCTACAAAGTAAGTACATATAAAGGAATAGAAAATACAGACAGTTATAACAAGAACACATAAGTGACTGTAGAAGCTTGGAGACTCACACAGATTTATTCATGAAAATCTAAAGTTGCTGCAGTGCTTCCCATTTGAATCAAGTTTAAGAAATAATTCAAGCATTCCACATAAATTGAGATTTTCATTTTCTTAAGCTATCCTACTTTCCAATAGAAATCATCACTGTGACCAATGTTGCATCATTAATTGATATTTAAAGTTCATCTGCTTGTGCAATAATAAGTAGCCTAAGAAAAGGCTATATCCACATTAAGAGCATATTAAGTAACCTGAATACAGGGAACTATTAATTTTATACTTTTTCTTACACAACAAGTTATTCCAAGGAAATAAATGAGTCTAAAGGATGCAAGCGAAGCTCTATCTAAAAAAGAAATATAACATGGATTACATTTTAATTTTATTATGAAATATTTTATTTCTACTTATCATTTCTCAAACTATTTCTTATACTTTCTCCAAAGATATAGAGTAAATGATCTAAAAATGCTCAATAAAACAAGTACTTTTAAAAATAGCATCTCTTTCAAAATTTATTTTCAACTGATTCAAAATTTTATGATACAATACAAATTTGTACTACATCTATTACCCCTTATTTTCACGATTTAAATTATGACAATAAAAATTAATTCCTGTATTTAAAAAAAGTCTCACAAATATGCAAATATGTATTTCAAGTAAGTTTTATTTTTTGCTTTATTCATAAAACAGTTGCAAATGACCATTGAATTAGGAGAAAAAATGGATACAAATTATGTTTTTATTTTAAAGAGACAAAACAGAAAAAAGGATAGAAACAAAACAGAATTTCAAAAAGTAGTGGAAATTTAATACTAGTTAATATATGGCATATTGTTATCTTAGGATAATCTTCAAACTTGTATATGTAAATGGAGAAACTTGAGACCATACTCATAAGTGAAATAAATCAAGGTCACATTTGTAAATATCATATTGTCTCCCAAGCTTAAAAAAAACTGGAAGAGTAATATACAAAATATACAACAGATATTGTGATAGTGAAAGGGAAAGTGCTCAAAAGGATAGAAATTATTTTTGAGAGTTAAACTGTTACTTTGTGTTACATATATTTTAGTCATAAGTGAACACAATTTGGAACTTAGAAGGTACTACTCTTTATTTTTTTAAAAATAAAAAATAAAACATTTTTTATCACTAAACTATTATAACTATGTAACACAGCGAATATCCTAGAGATTTTAAGCACTTTGTATCTTTTAAAAGCTATTATTCTCATTAGCCTCAGGTGACTAATATTCCATTTTACAGAAGCTATGCAAGAGGTCAATAGGGAATTAGTGGTGACCCTATAAATAAAACCCAAGTCAGTTTGTGCTGTTGAACCTAGAAATTATCACTTAATCTTTATAACTAGAAGGAGAAATTCAAATAAAGTGAAATACTGAAGTTGAATGATCTGAGTTGATATTTCTTCATAAAGATTTGTGAGAAAATAAATCTTGAATTTATTTATACACAGTATTTATAGTGTCTTAGAATCACCTGAAGAAAATGAGTGCAAGTACAGAACAAGAGAAAATAAATTTAACCTATAAGATACATATTAAACCACTGGAAAACAAACTTTTAGAAATCTCTTCCACTATCACTATTCTTAAGAAACTGTGTGTATCCTTTGTTTGAAATCTTGCAAATGATTGGAGTATAATGTTGATGTAAGAATAAGGAAGGCATATGTGAAATATCAGTTGAAAAATTCGACAGTGTTCAAGAAAGCCTATTAATTTACTGTCATTTGCTCCTTCCTTCCATGCTCCTCCTGATATACACAGTTGTGATTTGACATCAATAATATATTAGTTTGTAAATATTTAAGTTTATCAAATCATATAGTTACTTGTATAATCCCCACAAGCACATCCTACATGATTTAAAACTCGGCTACAAAAACATTGAAAAATAGTTTTAAAATGAATTACTTACTTTTACTTAAAATAATGAAATTAGTTTTCTTAATTAAACTATGAATATATATTTGTAATTATGAATATAATAATACAAATAAAGAAGTCATTTGATTAAACAACTTATTGGTGCATGTTCTAAAATAATGCAAATGTGAAACAGGAACCAAAAGGGCAATAAACATTCATTTCAGGAAAAAAAATACTGCATCAGGGGAATCCCCCATGCATATTCAATTACTTACCAAGCTTTCTGTTAGTTTTGGAAAATATGAGTAATCACATGCATACCTGTCAGCATTATTTATTTATTTAATACTGACTCACTTATTATTTATTATAGAAACTTGACTTATACAATGTAGCAGAGTCAATGAATAAACCAGATCAAAGTACGCAGAGTACACAGTTTCAAATGTATACTCTTGAGCCATCTGGAACCTCATCAGAAAAGGAAGAATCATGCATATACAGTGGAGAATTACTCTTTTCAAATGAAAGCGCTAGGCCTCTGTTAATGACTTAGAAGCGATTTAATCATATTTGCTCAAAATAATCTCCCTCCCAACTGATTAAATTGAACACTCCCAAGATAATGCTCTGTCTCAAAGGTAACTGATTAGATCACTTCATTACAGTAAAATCCCTTACTTTTATGCATGTAATGTAACAGTAAAAGAGGATTAAAATAGAGGAAGATGTAGACACTGCAAGGGTAGCTCAATGTTGAAAAGCTTATGAATATAATTAACTATCATTATCCTATAGATTGGCTTTCCTTTATAAGAAAAAGCATATATTTTTTCATTTGTTTTTAAATATTTCATTAACTTTTGAAATGAATTTTTCCTAATTTGGTAAGCAGATACCAGAAATTTTACCTAGAATGCAAAAATCCAATAATAGTGATGTATTATAGTGAAATCACTCCATCCAAAAAACCTGAAAGACCCTAGTCCATCTAAGAAGCAACTTTTATAAGCCCTGAACTGTCACTTCTGTGTTTATATTTCTGATAAACTCTCATATAAATCCAAAGTCAGACATAAGAAATGTTTACATTTTTTTCCTTGTACATAGTAGGGAGATTAAAACTACAGATTTACCCATCATGAATTAAATAGATAAAATTTTACATAAATGCATCAGTTAGAATTCACATAAAAGATATGACTAAAACTGCTCAGTGGTAAGAAGAAAAAATGAATTCTGTGGCAAAACATAACCTTTGCAAATTATGCATTTATTTATTTATAAAAGACCATTGTAAATTTTGTGATACTAATATAATGAAGCATAAATAATCCACACTGTCATTAAAATAAATTCAGGAGATAAGATTCTTTTATGTGATGATATTTGAATAAGATTCTGGGACTAACTAGAATATTAAGGAAAAAGCACTAAAAGACCTGTCATTTAGTAAAAAGAATACATAAAAATTGGTTTATCAATTATAAAAAGTGTAATCTATTGATTTAACATATTAATAATAGGCAAAATGTAAATGGGTATATGAAAACTCCCAGTTTGCAATTTTTCTATCATGTCTTTTGAAGCAGTTTCTCAAAGTTTAAAATATATACTTACTTCTATCTATTTTAAAAACTAACTCATGCAGTATTAATTTAAATTCTACTTCATAATATTAACATAACAATAAAATCAATATTGATCTACTATAATACATATTTTCAATATATGCTTATTTTTCTATCAATATATTTACTTCCTTAACACATTGAAAACTATATTTATCTTAATCTCATAGGAAGCAGCAAAATGATGTCCTGCACATCAAGTAATTTATGTAAGTGAATAAAATTTCCCAACTATGATGATGATAACACATGACTGCTAATTCAATTTTTGTGCATCATCAAGCACTGGGGCATTTAGGAAGAATCAGATGTTGCAATGGTCAGGAATAGCACACTATCCCAGATTGCCATGCCATTATTTAATTTAATATATTTCAGGAGTTGAAAACAGGTTGAAAGGTATTATTTAGTCTGCCCACATGTTCACACAAAACATTTAAAGCAAATACAAACTAAGCAAGATCATTCTTTGACTCTGTATTTATATTCACAGTAGGACTTATATAACTACCTACAAAATTATCTATTGACATAAAAGAGAAACACTTTTCAAGTGTTTTATTGATGATCTCCCTGATGGCTGCATCATATCTGAATTATGTATCTATGCATCAGTAACTCCCCAAAGTTTAAGCCAATATTGAAACCCATTCAACATGCCGAATATTAGTTTCCAAGTTCTGCTGTATCCATGGAGTTGAAATGAGATCCCATGCTCAGATTGACCTGAAGCTAGAAGCTAGTAGTGCAAAGATATAATAACTACATCCATTTTCCAGAATTTAGACTTGGATTTGCATTATGTGATGTCCTGAATTTGGGAATAAATTCAAAGCTTATTAATTGAAAACAAAGCAGTCCTGTTTTTTATCAGTAAATGATGTTTTAAGATCTATAGTAAATGTTTTCAGCATTTATTTCTTCTTGTTACTAGAACCTGGGTTATGGAGAGAAGACAGGTAACAGATATGATTGGAGATCCAAAAGATATAATGCCATGAAAGTTTTCACCTCAGTATTGCGTAAGTTACATAGTCAGTAGAATACTAGTTTCTACTTTTCTGATTGCCTAATGATTTTTGCCTCTTCTGTACTACCTTTGAAGCTTAAAGGGCCACAGCAATTACAAGCTTCACAGCTAATATATGCCATATCATTTTATTCTTTTATTATGAAAAATGTTGTCTTTCTTATGTGTATCAGAATGAATTTTATAATGATGAAAGCATGTTTTAATAATCAAGTCTTTCAAGCCAGTGATAATTCAAATGCTGACTATTTGATCTTGTCAGCTTGCCAGAATGTTTAAAAAATGAACAGCACATTGTCAGATCATTATAGAAGAGATTTTAGGTTGATGGCATGATATTTTATCTTCAAATGGAGAAAATGCCCAAGAGTAAGCAATTTTCAAAATGTATAGCCCAACAAAGATAGGAACATATGAAAGGATTGTTACACTAAAGTATGATGAATAGTTTCTAGCTTTTCTGATTAATGGACTGTTCAGAAAGATGTGCATCTGGGAGCACTGAGTTTAAAATTAAATTCAAGGAATTCCTGAGTTCTAATTTCATATCTTTAAACAGTAGAGCTCTATAATTTATGCAAGCTTTGATGGATTTTTTAAAGCAGCATTTAAAATGAGCAGTGTCAAATTTGAAAAAGAATAATTGTGAATTTTTTGGGTGCTCATTACTCCACACAGGCAATGGAAAAGGAATGAAGTCATCTTGTCATTTGGTGTTTCGGAAATGTAAAATCTGAGATATTTTTGCCCATTCTAAGTGCTTCTCGTAAGTAAGCAGTGCTTTGCTGACATGTTGCATCCTTGCCAAACTCTCTCATTTTTTACATAGTTAATTATTCTTTGTTAATTTTGGTATTATTTAAATTTTATTTTTTAAAATTACAGACTTGACCAGGGATAGTGGCATATACTTGTTGCCCCAGGGACTTGGGAGTCAGTGCTGGCGTAGAGGCATCTCTTGAGTCTGGAAGTATGGGACCATGCTAGAAAGCATAGTCAGCCTCGTCTTCAGAAAATATATAAATGATTAAATAAAATAAGGTTCATACAATTTTCTTTTGATATATGTCATTATTACAAATGATATGTACACTATTATAAATGAAAAAAAAAACAGGCATTTTCTCTTAGAATTAATTTCTTGAGACTCTGAAAAAGATGTCGAGTAAAACAAATAATTAGCCTGAGTATATATATGAAGTCTTAGAAACTTATAAAGAGGTAAAAAATTTCGGTAACATACTGATTTTTATGAGGCATAAGAGGAATTAAAGGAATAGAATGCAAATAAAAAAGTTATTCATGACACATTATGAATTTAAGATCCATTCACTGAAAACAAACAAGATAATAAGCTTTCTGACTATATTGTGAGATAAAAATGATTATTATACAAAATGAAAATAAGACACTTCTGTAACATGAATGAAATTCAAACTACCAAAATAGATATTCATATCTACTTCATTTTACTACCTAATGAAAGGTAAATTATAGAATAAATACTCTTAATGTACATTGAATATAGCAAGAAACTATACAGCCCTTCCTTACAAAACAATAATAAAACAAAAAGAAAGAAGAGTTAAATATATATACATAAATATGCATGCATCCATAAAAGTTAAAATACTACAATTGCTCTATACAATTCTATTTTACAAAGAACACTTATTATCCTGAAAATCAAAATAAGGAGAAAAGTGAAAATTGCATAATTGGAAAACGGGACATAGATAATTTACAAAAGAAAAGGGGACCAATAAATACAAGAGGTAGGAAAAATAAACAGCTGAAAATCACAAATAAGATATGCCATGTATATACACCAATTTCCCATGAGAAGTACAGCCATGTACTGTAGGTTGTATGATAAAAATTAAATATAAAACAGAAACTATTTTGTTAAATTAATAAATTTATATATTATTTAATACAAGCAATATTTATCTCAAAAATGCAAAATTAATAGCTTCTTGGAAGGTAGTGGCTGTTATTTAGAATTTTAATTTTCAAATATTTGACTTAAAAGCAAAAAAATAAAGCAGCAAAAGTTGGATTTATTTGCAGTTCTACATATAAACCAGATAGCTTTTCAATAATGTAACAAAATACCTCGTCAGGCTTTGAAATGGGTACTATCAGTTGTTTCTAGCCAGATCTCTACTGAGATTTAGGAACAACAACAAAAATATTGTAAGACTATTTTAAAACACTTACATGTTGGCCTGAAAAGAATCTTATATACATTTGGGGTCAATGTAGATATAGTTACTGAAGAGACTGGTGAATTAGAAAGACACCAACTATTTCAAATTGGGACAATAAAGCACCTTAAAGGTGCTTCAGTAATCACAGAAGCCTCACCCATTCAGGCTCAAGGGTTCAATGGGATAAGTTTTTCCTTTGAGAAGAAAGCCCTTGGCACCAGACAAAGGCTGCCTTTTGGGACCTCACAATTCATTTCCATATGCTCAGCACTAAAGGCCCTCAGAAGCCATTACAGTTATTGTGCAAGGCAACTTCCCTACTGATTGAGCTGGCAGCAGACCTTGTCATTGTCCAGGTGATGCTGATTTTGTAAGTATTCAGAGTGTAGAGCTGTGGAGCAATGAAGGCTTCCATCAAGATTTCAAAGTAAGGCCTATAACGTCAGGCAATGTGAACCTGAGAAGGAAGTGAGTGAATCTGTGTCAAAAACCTTAGGTAAATCGAAGATCCCAGAGTCATAAGTGCCAGGATCATGGGATATCTGCCCATGACGTCCATGCACAATAAGCAGAGCAGCCTCAGAGAAAGGCCATACTAGCAAGGCAGGCAGCTTGGAGTCACACTTCAAATCTCTCTTCTCACCAACGTGTATTACAGATACCCATCAATGAGTTACAGGACTTAACAATTGTCCTGGTGGGTTTTTAGTTAGTTCTATTTCTTTTCTATCTTTTATTCCTCCCTTTTGGAAAGTGAATATTTATCTTGCATAATTGTATTTTGAAAAAATGTAACTTGTTTTTCAAAGGTTTATTGTTAAGAGTTTACCTTGAGTCTCAGGGAAGATTTTGAACTTGGATTTCTGAATAATGCTTATGGTGCTGAAAGTCTGAGAGTGTGTTAGTATGCATTTGATTGTCTCTGGAATAGCTACATCATGTTAGGCAGAATTGTTAGTTTGTGTTTGTTTGAAAATTTATATTGTTTAATTAGTGTTTTTGCATGTCAAATTAACAAGGGTGGAATATGTCAGTTAAAATTGATTACCAAATTTATCTGTTTGAAAGCTGCTCAATAGATAAGTCAAACACACTATTAATGTGTCTGAGTGTGTCATAGACGCATTCATTTGGTTCTCAAGTCTTTTCCCTCGCCTTTATCTCTAGGACTATTTCCGTACTCTACTTCCAGTTTGCCATATACGAAGCAGCTTTGTTCTGCTGCACTCCTGTGCTCTGAAGTTGCTTTCGATGAGTCAGTTGACACTGAAGTAAACCCTGTGAAACCATGAGCCTAATTAACGTCTCTTTTAAATTATGATCATTAGGAATTTTGTATCAACAATGTATAATATATAAACATGTGGATGTCTTTTTGACTGTATATATATATATATATGCATATACATATATATTCTTATTCATTTTTATCTCTTCAATCCATGTAATGTGTCAGGAGGACTGGTAAATCTCAGAATACTTATAACTTTTTATTTCCTGTAAGTTTAGTGAGGTATTTTCTGCAATCTATATTCCCATAAAATCTTTTGTAAAAAATAGGCAAACTCTATTTGCCCAGGTCTAATTTATGCAATTAATTTTAATGTTTCTTCCTGATAGTCAATATGGTTTTTAATAAATTTCTCTTTCCAGAAAACCTGAATTAAATATGTTTATACACATATTTACACATATAGATCTATCCAAATATTTATTAAAATAATTTCATAGATAATCTAATTTTCATTTAAAACAAATTCATAGATATTCTAAGATCATTGATTTGTAATTTAAGCTCCAATATATGAGAAGATACTTTTCAGTTTTTAGCTATCTGGTACATGATAGATTATATCTAATTATATTTTAAAATATATTTGCTTCTAGCAGTTTAATTCCACAGTATTTCAATGAGTGGTGCCATTGTCACTCATAAGTTGGATTATATAAGTATATATTTTGCTTATTTTTCCAAACAAATTAGGGGTTTTTTTCTTGAAATTTTTGTGAGTTTAACATAGATTATTTTGTGAGAAATATGCCTTACAATATCTATTTGTAATCCTGAAAGTTCAGTAAATTTTGTTGGTGTATAAAAATCAACTAGTTGGAAAGATAATACTTAGGAAAGTATTAACACTTTCAGCAATAATTTTTTAGAATTCAGAAATTAAAGGATTTTTGACAAAAACCAGCTGGCTTTATAAACAAATGGAATAACATAATTGTTGCACCAGCTAGGATTGATCAGCTTGCCTGGTGGAAAAATTATGCAGCCACATGAGTGGTAGAATCTCTGAACTACATACTATTATGTGGTGATCTATAATGTTGTTTAAATAAATAACGAAATTAACTTAAGAGTTTCATTTCACTATTACACTGTGTTATTTTCACAGTATGTGATGAACACGTGTAGTTTTGTCTTCATAAGTATTTGCTACCTTAACTGGAGTCATTGTTACCCAACAGAGTGGCTATACTACTTTTAAACTTGAAGTTTATTTTGTGCTCTTTGTGTTTTTGACATCAGTGAAACCAGAGGGGCCAGTGAACTGACTAAGCAACTTATCCTTATGACGATAGTTTTCATGAAACACTCTTTCCTTTTACAAATAATGGGAATGAAACTGGATAAATTCAGCAAAAAGAAATGCTATGAAAGTGACTTCATAATTTAATAAACAATGCACATATTTGATAATAACTTAATGAAAATATATCTTAATCTAGGGACATACAAAATTTCAGTGATTTGACCCATTTAGATTTATATTGGAGTCCTTTTGGCTCTCCTAATGATTGGTATTATGCACAACTTCATTTAGTATTCACTTAAGTTATATGCTTTAGGATACATCCAAATGACTTTTAAGTCAGAATATGTTTAATTTCTCCTAAATTTTACTATAATCATTTGTTTATATTTTAAGCAGTTATTACTTTTAATTTTTTATGAATATAGGAGGAGCTAAATATGAAGTCTCTTTAATGTAGCTATTTTAGAAACTAAGGTTTTTGAAACATGTTATAGAACATACATAATATTAAAATGAAGATTGAAAATATTTTAAAAATTAATTTTGCATAATATCAGATTTATAAAGAATAGCTTACCTAAAAATTTGTTATAGACCATTGTTTTGAGTAACAGTAAAATTTTCCACTAAGATCTTTTTAAAAATTTAGCTTCTTCCTACTTCATTCAGACTGACTCTCTTAGAAAGAACTCTCCTGCAATGTTGGTGGGAATGTTAAGTTCCAAAGCCACTATGGAAATTACAATGGAGATTATAAAAAATCCTCAAACTTCATATATTGTACCATTTGAATCACTTATACTTAGTCTGGGTATATTTCTGCAAGAATTAAAGAGATATTATATTGATATATGCATGCTTGTATTTATAATGAATCAATACATAATAACTAAATTCTGAAAATACCTTAAGATGCCATGGACAGAAGAATGGATAAAGAAAGTGTGGTACACAGTGTAATACTCCTTCACCATAATGAAGAGTGAAATCAAATCTTTTGTAGGAAAACAGAGGGGACTTGATGTTACTATGTTAAGCAAAACAAGACAGACTCAAAAAATTGGATATCGCATTTTTCTTCATATGAGAAATTTAAAATATTAATAAATAAATGAATAAAGTAAACAAAGATGTTAGGAAATTAAACGAAAGACATAGAGACAAGGAGAAGGAGAGTAGAGGAAGAGTAAAAGAATTGAAACTATTAAAATTTGTTATATGTAAGTACAGTTCTCCAAAACAAGATTTATTATTTCATAGTACAAACACACCCTACTAAAAACAAGACAGTAAAATTATAATGTATTCAATATAATTTTTAATGTAATTAAATACACTATATTAAGTATGTACATAACATGGGTTGAGAAGGTAAATCAACTCTTTTCCCCTTTCAGAATGCAACATGTACATAGTGTTAAGTGACACTTGTTCCATTTTTTAAGTAGGCATAGAATAAACATTGGGAGAACTGAAAAATTTAAAGAGGTACACATTTCCTGGAACAAATTTTTTACTACAAACATACATTTGATATGCATAAAATAGTAAGACTGGAAAATTACAATATATTAATTACTTTGAAGTATTACACTCAAAATTGTTAAAACTATTACTTTTTTAACCTAATATCAATCCCAAAATAAATTCAAGTTAATGAAACACTATAAAAAATAAATAAACTGAACCAAGTATGTTTTATAATTTTGTCTGTATCATTAGTGTTATTATTTTTTTATTGGTAGAAGGAATTGAACTCATGACCTTGTGCTTGCCAGGCAGGCATTTATGCCACTGAGTTAAATCTCTATCCCCATGAATATTAATATGTGGACCTATTTTTCAACTCATTGTCTTTCAAAATGTAAATTACAAAACACATTCAATTAGTTTTAAAATTTCCATCAGTAAAACAATGGTTTATGAAGAAATATTTTAGCTAAGAAATATTGAAAAGGCTAGGATAGAAACATAAAACTATATTTGTTTCATGTCACTGACAAGATAGACATGTGAGAAATTATTATAAGTGACATAGGTGTCACATCTTTGCTTTCCTTTCTCCAAAAAATTTGCTAATATTAACTTGAGGACTATGATGGTTACCAGTCCTTCATTTTTCCCCTGCAGAATGGGAAACAATAATGAAGTCCAGTTAAAAAAAGAAGGATAAGCCTCAATAAAAACTTTTATAACTGGGTACCCCAAAAAGCTACAGATTAAGAACACAAAACAAATCAGAACTAAATTAGTCTGACAATGAGTAAAGCGTAAGTCAAATCAGTTCAAGTGATGATTGCACAGAAGTTATCTACCTGTATATTACATACTGGTGTCCAAAGTGATTTATTTAAGGGATAATAAGACACCAGCCACAGTGTATAATTTTCTATTTACACATTTCATGCACACAGAACAAAAGTTGTGCACAATCGTAGTCATGTTTTGCACATGCTCAGATCTCTGACTTCTACAAGATCCAGGAAGTTCCCATTGAAAAGTAATTCTCATAGTTAGCCAGAATGTACTCTGGACTAAACATGGAAATAAATGATAGCAGGGAATTTTAAAGCAAATAGATGTGTAAACAGAATGAAAGCAAAAGAAAAAAATGACAAGAAATAAAATTTTTCCATTTCTTTCAAAATTTTGGCTGAGTACAGGTTGGAATAAACATGAATAAAGATATAAAGTAAAATCACAGCAATCACAGTTTTTCTGAACTGATGAATCTGATGTTAAAATTTGAAGAATCCATAGTCACTGGCAACTTGAGAAGGAATGAGGTGAGAAATGAGAATAAAAGAGAATATAAGAGAAACAATACAGCAAATTCTGTATAGAAACTCTCCTTAAAACCTATCTGCCTATAATGAGCCAGGCAAACTCAAAACATACCAACTAAATTATTTTAAAAACCACTCAGGAGTTTACAGTATCAGTCAAATCTGGATGTAATTGAAGACCACTCAGTAAAACATAAGTCAAGAAAAAAAAAATGCAGCATTTATAGTCAATGAAGAAGAATAAACCCGAGTCATGTAGGAAAGTGGATGCAACTTAGGACCATAAAACTAAGTAAAAGAATCAGACACATAGCTTAAAAATTGTGTGGTTTCCCTTATACGAGAAACCAAAATAAAAGTAAAGAAAATAAAAAGATAAGTAATAGGAAACTGGGAGGTAAATCTTTTGCAAGCGAAAAGGGGCCCAATAGATGCAGGAAAGAAGAGGGAAGGGAGGGAAAATGTTGAGACGTTACACACACATAACAAATTCCCTCAAAGAATGTAACCATTGTGTTCGTTAAACACACAATAACAACAACAACAAAAAAAAGATAAATGAGAAAAAACAAATACAATTAGGAAAATAACAAGACCTTTCAAGAGAAAGTTAATGCAGACAATCTCAAAATAACTAAAACAATTGATTGGTCGGTGTAGCTGATTTTGAGAAAATGAGTATATGCACTTGGTAAAACGTAGGAATTTCAGCTGATAAAATAAAAAGTATAAAAAGAAAGCACTAACATTATGTTATAGAACTAAAACACATTATTCTTTTGGTAAATGTAGTAATAGATGACAGAAGAATGTAACAATGAACTTGATGCTATATAAAAATGTAATCACCATGAAGTAAGGAAAAGCTGATGAAGCATAAAAAATAAGAGCATAGTCTCAAATATAGAAAACAGATGGAAACAAACAAATATACAAGTAATCCATACACTTAAAAAGATAAAAAAGAATGAGGAAGAAAACTATTTTAAGAACAATGTATGCAAATTTCTTAAAGTGATGTTCAAATTTGATAATCTCAGTATCTTTGTTCATTTGTATTGACATAACAAAGCATCACAAACTGGATTACTTATAATAAATAGAAATCCATGTCTAACATTTCTTGACAATGCAAATTCCAAGATCAAGTCACTTGCATTAGATGAGGATCTTCTTGCTTGACATGAAATCTAAAAGGGACCAAATGAAATTACATCCATGACGTCATGAGTAGAAGCCTTTCTACTGCTGTACTGATTCTGTTATGATGATGTAATTGTTGTGACCTCATGAGATTCACCTCCCAATAGTGTTCAGTCAGGGATTAAGTTTCCAACACATGAATTTTAAGAAACACATTTAAATCATAACAATAATAGAATACCCTACAAAACCATTCAAAACCATACACTGATGCCACAGCACATCATAGTGAAAAGACTGAACACTAAAGATAAAGATTGAAAGAAATAAGAGAAACATAACACATCAAATAAGAGATAAAAGTGCACAAATCCACTCACTTTACATGAGAAACAATGCAAACAGAAACAATGACGTAAGAAAATAATCTAAACCCAAAATTCTATAACCACCAAACTTATTACTCAAATAAAATTAAAAGACACAGTTTTAGAATTAAAATGAAAACAAAATTGTTTGTTTTTGGAAAGGTTCCACAAAAAGAAATGTTAAAGGATTTTATTTAGACTGAATGAAATAATAGAAGATAAAAAGCTGCTTTCATAAAAAGGAGCAGAAAGCACTGAAAATGATAAATATTTGGATGACTATGAGAGGAAAATAATTCCTATGTTTTTTTTGCTTTTTTTTGGTAAAGTTAAAAAAACCTTAAAATATTGATAACAGTGGCTTTTGGGATTCACAGAAAAAATAAATCAATTTACTAAAGTTTTATCTTGTCTATGCTAAATATTGGAGACTGGAAAGTCATACTGTATATTGAAATTCTTAGGGCAACCAGAATGAAAAATAAAATTTACCTAAAGAGTTGAAAATTAAAACTTCTCAGTGTGCATGAAGAAGACCTATCATGTAATGGATCCAACATGTTCATAGGTTAGAATATTCAATATTGCTTAAATATCAAATTTTCACAATTTTAATGTTTATTTGATTATAATCCCATATGAAATGTTTTAGCTGATATGCTGAATATAACATTCATATGAAATATAAGTAACATAAAACAATCAAAATAATACTGAAGAAATGAAAACAGTTCAAACAATTTTGGTATGATTCAACAATTGAGACAGTATAACTGCATAAGTGAACAAATGGATCAGTGGAATAGGAGAAAGAATGAAGTGGAATAGAAGAATGAAGAAATGAATAGCCATTAGCATGGCCATTTGACTTGAAAATGGTCCCAGAGTAACCAATTAAGAGGTCAAAATATTTTCAATAAATGAAATTGAAATTACTAGATATTAAAGTGGAGATAAAATTAACATCATCCTCTCACATTCCATACAAACAATTTGAATTGTATCACTAACTTAGAGGTAAACTATAAATTCTTAAAGCTATTGTTGAAAAATGTTGGCATAATGTCAGCTTCAGGATGATTAAATGCATTTTATGATGGAGAAGTCAATATACATCAAATGTAAAATTGACAAATTAAACTTCATTCAAATTACTGTTTTAGGTTATTGAAATACTCCATTAAGAATATGAAAGAGCAAACATAAAATTGTAGTAGTTTCTTATGTACATATTTCACAAAGCTGATCTTTATATTATAGAAAGAATCTATGTAACTCAAAAGATAAAATAAAAAAGGAAAAATGACCAAAATTTTTCAGCAGAAACACATAAAAGACACAAATTGACAAAAATATTTGCTGTTATGAAAACATAAATTAAAATTAAAAAATAAGTATCACTATGCGCCTATTAAATGGCTAAATTTCAAAATACCAAAAAAACTTTGTGCTTTTAATATATAACATCATTAAAATTTCAATCATGGTTGGCAGAAGAATAGAAATGTTACAATTGCTTTTAGATAGTTCTAGATATATTCATATCTATTAAATTTTCTTTTCCTAGATGTTTTGAAAAATTGACAATATGTTGGGAATAAACCAGGAAAAAAGATGTAACTATAATTTATTGGAAGTTGTTATATTAAAGAGCTTGAAATAATTTTAGCCAAAACTATTCAAATGGACCACCAAGGGCCTGCCCTGCCACTGGGAACTCAGCGCAAGCCCACCTCAGGGCAAGGCTGCCCTTAACCTCCACTGAGGGCCTGCCCTGCCACTGAGATCATCAGAAGATCTCAGCAGGCTCCAGTTAGTGTGAAAAAATTTGGACCATTGCTCCCAGGTGGCGAACTTTGGACTGCATCGGATTGACTATCAATGTGGTAAGTATACCCCTAAAATAGAAGTGTACAGGGGATAATTACATCCAGTAGTAAAACCCCCTCCAACTAAATGTAAGAATTTGGTGTGTCTGACAAGAGTGTGTGTGATCCCCTCCTACACATAGAAAACACCAGGCAGAGTGAAAATGACAAAACGAAAAAGCAAAGTGCAGTCTCAAATGTATAGTTCACCAGAAGGAAGTATAGGAGACATTGAAATAGAGGACCCCAAAGGCAACACACCAGGAATCTCTGAAAAGATAGCCAGTGGAAAAAAAAAAACAACAACTGCATCAGGCTATACAGAAAATCAAATTAGAAGTATTCTCCCATGTAAAGATAGAAATAACAACTTTAGTAAAGGAATTGTTGAATGTGGCTAAAGAAGAAGTAGAGAAAAAAATACATGAGCATGGGAAACTGATTGAAACTTTGAATGAACAATATAGAAAACAAGCAGAATTCATGAAACAAACTCAAAGGGACATCCAAGAAACAAAAAATTCTATTGAAAGCGTGCAAAACTGCCTAAAGGAAGCTGAAGATAGGATTTCAGACCTTGAGGACAGGATCACAGTTAGTGATGAGGAAAGGATAGAACTTTTAAAAATAACAAAGCAGCATGAAATGACAATCCAGAAGCTTCATGATGATGCCAAGAGCAACAATATAAGATTAATGGGCATTAGCTAAGATACAGGAGTCCAGGCAGATGACATACATAAAGTATTTACAAAAATAATAGCAGAAAATTTCCCAAACATGGGGAAAGAACCTGATATGCAAATAAGTGATGCATATAGAACACCAAATAGTCACAACCAACAAAAATCTACACCCAGACACATAATAATTAAGATCTCAGACATACAGCATAAAAACAGAATATTAAAAGCTGTCAGAGAAAAGACACAACTCACCTATCAAGGAAAGCCCATTAGAATCAAGGCACACTTTTCAACACAAACCCTCAAGTCAAGAAGAGCTTGGAGTGAGGTATTTCAAGCCCTGAAGGACAACAACCTTCAACCCAGACTGATGTATCCAGCAAAACTTTCATTCAAATTTAATAGAGAAACAAGATACTTCCATGACAAAGAACAACTGAAGAAATTTATGTTCACCAAACCAATCCCAGAAAGAGTATTGAAAGACATACTAGACAGAGATAAAAATGACCACAATCCCCAAAACAACAACAGAAAGAAATCACCAGGTAGGATAAAAAAGGAAGAGGAAAAGCAAAAAGAAACAACTAGAACATAACATGGCAAAGTCGAGGCAGTACATATCAGTGATATCCATAAATATAAATGGCCTCAATTCACCTACAAAAAGAAATAGATTGACAGAATGGATCAAGAAACAGGATCCGACAATATGCTGTATACAAGAAACATATCTGATCCCAAAGGAAACTCATAGATTAAAAGTCAAAGGATGGAAAACAGTATTCCATGCAAGAGGAACCCAGAAAAAAGCAGGGGTTTGCAGACAACGTGAACTTCAAACCTAAAATGATTAAAAGAGATAGAGAAGGTCAATACATACTTATTAGGGGTAAAATTCAAGAGGAAGAACTAACAATTATAAATATATATGCACCAAATACAGGAGCACCCAGCTATACAAGACAGATACAAATGGACATGAAAAACCAAATACACAAGAAGACAATTATAACAGGAGATCTTAACAGCCCATTGTCACAAAGACATAGATCAAATAGACAAAAACTCAGCAAAGAAATAACAGAACTGAATCATTCCTGTGAGCAATTGGACTTAGTAGATGTTTACAGAGTGTTCCACCCAACCACCATATCAGAGTACACATTCTTCTGAGCTGCACATGGGACATTCTCCAAGATAGACCATATTATTATCCCATAAAACATTCTTAAGTAAATGCAAAGGTATTGAAATCATGCCATGCATAATATCTGACCATAGTGCACTGAAATTGGAAATTAATGGCAAAAGAAATTGTAAAACCTGCCTAAATACATGGAAATTAAATAACAGCCTTTTGCTAGTGGGCTACAGATGAAATTAAAGAAGAAATAAAACAATACCTATAATTCAATGAAAATATAGAAACAACATACTGTAATCTGTGGGATGCAATGAAAGCAGTCTTAAGAGGGAAACATATAGAAATAAACTATCATATCAAGAAAACAGAACAAGCACAAATAAACAATGTAATGCTCCATCTCAGGCTTCTAGAAAAAGAAGAGCAAGCTAAACCCAAAGCTCATAGAAGAGAGGAAATTGTAAAGATTAGAACAGAAATCAATGCAATTGAAACTAAAAAAACAATACAAATAATTAATGAATCAAAAAGCTGGTTTTTTGAGAGAATCAACAAAATTGACACACCCCTAGCTAACCTTATCAAGAGAAAGAAAGAAAAAACCCAAATGCATGTAATAAGAACTGAAAAGGGAGAAATTGCTACAGATCCCATGGAAATTCAAAAGATCATGAATATCTACTTTGAAAATCTCTACTAACATAAAGTGGAAAACACAGAGGAAATGGACAGATTTCTAGAAACATATGAACTACCAAAGCTCAACCAAGAATATATAGCAATTTTGAACAACCCAATATCTGCTATTGAAATTGAAAATGTAATTCAAAACTTACCAACAAAGAAAAGCCCAGGTCCTGATGGATTCACAGCTGAATTCTACAAGAAATTTCAAGAAGATTTGATGCCAGTACTCCATAAACTCTTCAATGAAATTGAGAAGAAAGCAATCCTCACTAAATCATTCCTGGAGGCAAGTATTACTCTGATACCAAAACCAGAGAAAGATCCAATCAAAAAGGAGAACTATAGGCCAATCTCACTAATGAACATTGATGCAAAGATTCTCAATAAAATACTGGCAAATAGAATGCAGAAAATCATCAAGATGATTATATATCATGACCAAGTGGGTTTTATTCCAGGAATGCAAGGATGGATTAACATATGCAAATCCATAAATATAATATACCACATCAACAGAGCCAAAACAAAAAACACATGGTCATCTCAATAGATGCAGAAAAAGCTTTTGACAAAGTCCAGCACATGTTCATGATAAAAACCCTTCAGAAACTCGGAATACACAGTGTCTACCTCAAACTTATAAAGGCCATCTATGACAAACCAACAGCCAACATTATACTAAATGGAAAAAAACTGAAAGCTTCCACTTTAAAATCAGGAACAAGACAAGGATGTCCACTATTACCACTCCTTTTCAACATAGTTCTGGAAACATTAGCCAGAACAATCAGACAAGAGAGAGAAATAAAAGGAGTAAAGATAGGACAGGAAGAAGTTAAACTATCACCATTTGCAGATGACATAATACTCTATATAGAAGACCCAAAAAACTCCATGAAAAGACTGCTAGAGGTAATAAACAAGTTCAACAGTGTAGCTGGATACAAACTCAATGCTCAAAAATCAATAGCATTCCTGTACACAAAAAAAAAATTTACTGAGAGAGAAATTATGGAAATATTGCCCTTTACAATAACATGTAAAACAATGAAATACTTAGGAATCAACCTAACTAAAAATGTAAAAGACCTATATGCTGAAAATTATACTATGCTGAAAAAGGAGATTGAAGAGGATATTAGAAAATGGAAGGACTTTCCTTGCTCTTGGTTAGGAAGAACCAACATTGTGAAAATGGCCATACTCCCAAAACTGTTATACAGATTTAATGCAATCCCAATTAAAATACCATTGGTATACCTCACAGATCTAGAGAAAACACTCCTAAAATTCATTTGGAAACAGAAGAAATCTAGAATAGCAAAGGCAATTCTAGGCAACAAAAGCAAGGCAGGAGGCATCTCAATTCCTGACTTGAAACAGTACTATAAAGCCGCAGTGATAAAATCATCTTGGTACTGGCAAAGAAACAGACTTGAGGATCAAAGGAACAGATTAGAAGATGCAAGCACAACTACAAAGACACTCAGCAACCTGATATTTGACAAAGGAGCTAAATATGTCCACTGGAAGAAGGATAGTCTCTTTAATAAATGGTGTTGGAAAAATTGGCTCTTTACATGCCAAAGACTGAAACTAGACCCATGCCTATCACCATGCACAAAACTAAAGTCTAAATGGATCAAAGACCTCAGTATTAAAACAGAAACACTAAATCTACTGGAAGACAAGGTAGATAGAAGTCTTGGAGACATAGGGGTAGGCAGAGAATTCATGAACAAAATGCAAACTGCACGGAAAATATTTCAAAGAATCAACAAATGGGATCTCACATTATTGAAAAATTTCTGCACTTCAAAGGAAATCACCAACAGAGTGAAAAGAAAACCAACAGAGTGGGAAAGAGTTTTAACCAGCAACCGCTCAGACAAAGGACTTGTGTCCAGAATATATAAAGAATTGAAAAACATCAAGCCCCCCAAATTCAAAGACCCTCTCCAAAAATGGGCATCTGAGATGAACTCACAGGTCTCAAAGAAAGATATGCAAATGGAAAATAAATACATGAAGAAATGTTCACCATCACTGGTCATTTGAGAAATGCAAATTAAAACAGCATTGAGATTCCACCTTACTCCATAAGAATAGCTGCCATCAAGAAATCCACTGATAACAAATGTTGGCGAGGCTGCAGTGAAAAAGGAACACTGCTCCACTGTTGGTGGGAATGTAGACTGGTGCATCCATTATGGAAATCCATATGGAGAATTCTCAGAAGGCTAGGATTGGAAGTTCCATTCAATCCAGCTATTCCCATCCTGGGTATTTTCCCAGAAGAACTGAAAATTTCATATCACAGTGATATATGTGCACCCATGTTCATAGCTGCACAATTTCTGATAGCTAAATCCTGATAGCTAAACAACCAAGAAGCCCATCAACTGCAGAGTAGATGAAAAAGTTGCAGCTTTTCTATACAATGGAATATTACTCAGCTATAAAAAAGGATGACTTTGAGGCCTTCATAGGCAAATGGAGACAACCTGAGACTATCCTCATTAGTGACACAAATAAGAATCATATTTATATATATCATATTGTGTCTCTAGCATAAAAAGTAAATAAGAACTACAAGAGTAATAAAACCAAATTGTGTAATTGCTATTGTAAAAAAGAGAGGAAAAGAAAATGCTCTAAGGGATATAACTGCATGTATGTTTGAGTGTGTAAAATAGATGACCATATTGCTGAATCTTTGTTGGATCTTCGAGCAGAACTATTTATAATGTGACTGTTTGAATATTTACTATGTAACCTTTAACTTTGCAACTTGAACAACTACATCCAGGATGACAGTATGTAATTTATAAATTACTGATTTCTTAGTGGGGCTTTTTCTCATTTTCCTTTTTCTTTCTTTCTTTTAGAATTCTGTATTGTTGCTACACTTTTTTCTGTTTTGCTGTTTTTTTCTTCTCTTTAAAGAAAATTTTAAAAATGTATAATTGCATAAAAAATTAAAGATATATAAAAGAGGAAATAGGAAGTGCTATAAAAGATACAGCTGCATGTATGTTTAGGTGTTTGGGATTGATAATCATATTTCTAGGTTCTTGTGGGATTATTGAACAGATCTGTTTGCACTCTTACTGTTTGAGTGTCCACTTTGTGTGGTTTAATTTTGTAACTTGAATAACTATTTCTAAAAGAACAATATATAATTTATCAACCAGTGATTTCTTGCTATTTTTCTTCTTTTCTTGAAATTCTGTAATATTTCTACCTTTTTCCTGTTTTTTTCTCTTTAAATAAAAAAGAATAAAATAAACTAGTCATAAAATACAAAAAAAACCTATTCAAATGGATCTGGAGAACAGAATAAGTTGGGATAATAAAATACAGGAAAGTAAAAGTCCAATAAATTCAAAATGTATATGATATATGCCTAATATACAAGTATAGTATAAAATAAAAAAGGATAATGTAGTAAGATACTGAATTTCAAATATATTCATCGATTTTATCCATAAAATGGAAATAACACTATATATAATACCAGTTTTGGAAACAGTATGTGGAAACAATAGTGAACATTGAATATATTATTTTTAAGAGATCTTTCCTTATGTGGTCACTAACTGATATCCTGTCTTTAAGGCAGGAGGCATCACAATCTCTAACTTGAAATTATACTACAAAACTACTGTAATAAAATCACATGGTAGTGTCAACAAAAAACAGAGCTGAGGATCAATGGAACATAACAGAAATTACAGACACAACTACAAACACACTCAACCACCTTATGTTTGCCAAAAATATTCACTGGAAGAAAGATTGCCTCTTTAGTAAATAGGGCTTTAAAAAAAAACCTGACTTTCCACAGGCTGAAGACAAACTAGAACCTTGCCTATCATCATGCACTAAATTAAAGTCTAAATCTATCTAAACATAAATATTAAAACAGAAACACTAAATCTAATGGAAAGCAAAGTAAGCAGAAATCTTGAAGTTATAGGGATAGGCAAAGAGTTCATGAACAAAATCCATACTCACAGGAAGTACTTAAAGAATCAATGACTGAGATCTCATCTTAATAAGTTTTTGCACATCAAAAAAGTGAAAAGACAACTCACAGAGTGGGATAAATTTTTAGCCAACTCTCCAATGAACATATCTAGAAAATACAAAGAACTGAACAAAATCTGTCTCCCCAAATTCAAAAACCTAGTTCAAAAATGGGCATCTGCAATGAACACTTACTTTTCAGATGAAGAAACACAAATGGCAAATAAATATATGAAAAATGTTCAGCATCACTTGTCATTCAAGAAATGTATATTTAAAAAACACTGAGATTCAATCACACTCTAGAAAGAATGCCTATTTATCATCAAGAAATCAACCAATAACAAATGCTTGCAGAATTGTGGGGAGAAAGGAATCCTTCTCTATTGTTGATGGGAGTGTAGACTGGTGCAAGCACTGTGGAAATCAGTATGGAGTTTCCTCAAAAAACTAGGATTAGCAGTTCCATTCTATCCAGCTTTTCCCCTTCTGGGTACTTTTCCAGAAGAATTGAAAACAGTACAGCAATACGTGTACTCGTTTATAAGAGCACAGTTTGCAATAGCTAAATCTTGGAAACAACCAAAATGCCCATTAACCAAGGAATGGAGAATAAAGATGCACTATTTTTGGAGAATAAAGACGCACTATTTTTATGTAATGAAGTATTACTTAGCTAAAAAGAAGGATAAACTTGAGGCTTTTATAGGTAAATGGATGCAACTTGAGACCATACTCATAAATAAAATAAATCAGACACACTTGTAAACATATTTTCCCCCTAAGTGTAAAAAATTGAAAGTGTAAATAAGATCCAAAATATGCAATAGATATAGTGAAGGTCTCAGATTGGGAAAAAGAGAAAAGGAAAAGAATATATATAAGTATCTATGATATATAAATATATATACATATGTATATGATACTTATACTACTAATTTCTGTTAGCTCATAAAAAGGAACTATTTGTGCTTTCATTGTTTGATCATTTTTTCATGCCTGTATTTTATAATCTGGCAAACTACTTTGACAATAACAGTACACAATATATTTATCATTGTTATTCTTTTTTGAAATTTTGTATCATAGTTTTTATTATTTTATTTAAAAAAATAAATTTAAGCAGATATATTAAACCTCAATAAATATTGGCAGAAATGTTAGACATAAAATAAGGGTAAATATGCATAATCTTCAAGAACAAATTCAGTCCTAATAAGTATAAAATTATGTTTATTTTAATATTAAATGTGAATGAAAAAAGAAATTCACATGTGTATTAGTGAAATTTGTAAACAAATAAATCCATTGATACATAGATTATCCTATGTTAAAATTTAAATACTGAGAAGCAATGAAAATCAACTCTAGCTGAAGTGAACAAAATCAACTCATCAACCAAACATGTTGTTTAGAATAAAAGTGAGATAAGCAACATTATATGCAATATAATTTCTTTTTAATACAATTCACAATAGGCCAACCTCATCACTATGATGAGACTGCTGGACCCAAAGATATGAGTGTAGTAGGATATAGAGTTCAGAATATGTGAATGCACAAATATTGAGACTTAGCTATTTTTGTCCTTGAATAATCACCTAATAAGCCTTTGGAAAATTTTGTTTTAGGAAAAAGTTTTTTTTTGTTTGTTTGTTTGACAATTTCTGTCATCATCATTTTTGTAGATAAATTATTTTCTGACATCCTTAGCAATGTATACTGTTTTCAAAGCAGTTGTTTTAAATTGCCAAGTTTGGGGCATGTTTGTTTTGGAGCAGTGGATAAGAAGAAAACCTTTGGAAGGAGTGGGGAGAGAAGCAAAATAATGATCACAATATATTTTAAAACCTTAATATATTTTATGGCTTACAAAAAATAAATTTTGAAAGCTACCACCTTTTATGTATTAAGATAATTGAGCCTTACTTTAATATTTGTATTTGCTGACATTGTAGAGCACTCTCTCTCTCCCTCTTGCAATAGAGTAACCAAGAATCAGCATTATGTAATGAACAAGTCATTCACTAAAAGTGCAGTTCTGATATTATGAAATGAAAAGATGATCCCTTATTGATTAGATTTGTTTGATTTTTTATTCTATTTTCCCCCTAAAGCCAATATCAATTTCAAATTTTCTTTAGCCAAGAAGTATGACTACAGTGTGTCATCATGAAATATACATGGTCATAAATTATGGAAAATAGTTATCAGAAGCTCATGTAAAATTTATGTATTTCTATTTGAGGCAGCACTATAACATGTATAGCACTATTTTCACAAATTAGTAACTCTTCTTATTTAAAAACTAAAATATATTAAAGGCATAAATAACAATTAATTATTCAGCAATCTCACAAATTTAAAATTTCTTGGTTTAAAAACATGTTTTTATAGAAGGTAATATAGGGCTGGGGATTTAACTCTGTGGTGTAAGTGCTGGTAAAGCTAGATTAGGATATTTACAATTTTTACTCATGAAAGTGTTGTCTTGATTTAGCATTTTTTGGTATGTCTATCAGATAAATATCTCAGCATCTACAGGGGAAATCTTATTAATGGAATCTATTTACATTCATATTAGAAAGATTGGTGAATTTATACGTAACTCAAGGAAAATGTTTAACAATTCCTGGTGTATAGGTAACTATGAGTGTAAGTAACCTGAGTCATTTGCCAATCAAATAAATTTAAAATAGTTTAAAATAATTAAGTTGAATGTAACAAAATGTTCATGATTTTATCATGCTACATGACTGCTTGTTATGTATTTCAGGAATTTATTTCCTTCTTAGAGTGGAACACATTTCAAAGGTAAGCAGTTGCAATTGTATTATCTTTTTATTCATTTTTATTATATCTGAGCTTTGTAAATATTAAAGAGTAGAGTTGTACAGATTTGACTTTAGATATCCTAAGAATTAACATATTAAAATTAATTTATCTGTCCAAACTTCGTTCCGTGAGTTCTAAAAGTTTAGTTTCTTACTCACTTTCTGTTATTTTTTGAGTTTTAGTCTACCAACCTACAAATATAATTTCAATACTATAACTTATAAATTCTAGATTGAGTACTTTTGTCAGTAAAACGATAAGCTATTTCTTTTCTTGATGATAATAAGCAGTAACACTCGCTATTTTGGGGTAAGATAAGTAAATTCTAGTATTTCAACTGAATAGTAATGCTGAATAGTTTAGGCTTAACCAGTTTATTAAACAGTGAGAAATGTTTCCAAGGACATTTCTAAATTCTGCATTATTATTTGATTCTATACTCTAAAAAATAAAAAAACGCTTTTTGCCTAATGTTTCACTTAATGGCTGTCATATTTTTTCTCATTCAAAATATTTGTATCAGAGTCTAGTAATTATTTTTCTCACAAATAACTAGTAATTTTATTATTTCTGTCTTATTTAAATTAGTGGAAGTTATATAGATTTTAATTATACCTAAAGCATTCAAAATGAAACATAAAATACATAAAAATAAGCAAAAATTCTTCAAATAATGCTTGCTGTTCTTGATATCCTAAGACTTGGTTGTAAAGAATGCTACAATTTTAAAGAAATATAAAAGAAACCTGAGAATATCTATCATTTCACATCATTTTACATGCTGTTATATCTGTATAATGTGATTAAAACAGATATCTAGATTGGAAGTAAAGATTCATGCATTGCAGTTTCAACAGTTCCACATGACTGCCATCTAGTAAAGTGTCATTTGAATCATGGGTCCATAACTTATTATTATTTTTTAACTTGCCAAATAGTTATAACCTTATACTTAATAGTCTGCATATATGCAGTTTGATTAAAAGTTAGGTAAATGTTTCAAATTGTATTACAATAAAAGACACATTGCCATTAATTTCCCTCAAAATAGTCCTCTTCACTTTGAACACAATTATTCCATCAATTTTATTACTTTGTGAAGTAACTCAGGAAGTCTTCTTTGTCTTCAGTTACTCTATCCTGGAGGCCAGAATGTCTTAAAATGATTTACATCTTTACCTTTCTTAGTCATTTTGCCTTAGGGGAAAAGAAAATGTTTCATAATGCCAGATCTGGTGACTAAGGTGACTTTCTGGATGGATCTTGGCAATGATATTCATGGAATTTGTGCTCATATTGCACCAAAACATAAAAAGGATTTCAGAACTGCTGGCAAGAATATTCAGATAAGTAAGCTTAAAGGAAGGGAATGAGAGGAATTAATGGTAATATATTTTTTACTATAACACATTTTAAAATATAAATATTAACTATCTATTTTGATCACTTTTTTATATATTCATAAAAATAAATGAAAAACAGAAAATTATGTAAAGTCTTTCTGCTCTGAATAGGCAACATTTTCAACTCTTTCCAAAACTATTCTTAAGAGATTATAACTAATGTTTTTCTAAAAGTTATTACAGAACTATTTTGAATGCTTTGACCAAAATTTCAAAAGTTTCAACTAAATATTTAAACTAGAAGAATAAATGGCTTTTACTTCTCTAAAAAAGATAACATACTATTCAACTGTTCAGACTAACAATTAGAATTTGACCAACATATTCTATATAAATTGGTATCTAAGGAAGCAGTTAGAAGAAATATGTAGTTTTAAACAATTATTAAAACAATTTAAGGGAATAGATTAGCTCTGAAGAATACATTATAGGGAAATGCTGGTATTTCACAACAAAGCTGAGTACAAGCTAAATAGCTGTTATTTGATATTTGGGAGCAGAAATATTTTGGATTTCAGATATTTTATTGGTTTGGGTATATTTTAATCTATAGGCTAGGATATCTTGAAGAAGAGACCGATATCTAAATGTGAAATTTATTTGTGTCTCAGATACACCTTCTAAATACAGTGGTAGTGATTTTATGCAAATTTTAGTTCAGCTGTATTTTGACTGAAGTTTTACATGAGATTTGGTGTGAACCTTTCTATTTGTGTTTTTACATCAGTACTAAAAGAGCTTTGGATTTTAAGGAACTTCAGTTTTGGATTTTCGGGGTTAAGTATGATGGGGTAGTATTCCATTATTGTTTGTTGTCTCTCTCTCATATATATATATATATATATATATATATATATATATATATATGATTTAGATATACCAGATTTTATTCTTCTATTGCTCAAGTATTTAAGTTGTTTTCAGTCACTTTCTGAAAACCTCACCTCTAAAAGCATGAGATTTTTGGGGCATTTTAGACATACACCCTAACATTTACCAACACTTACTATTTATTTTGTTGTTAACTTTCTTCTTAGTGTGCTAGTGTGTATGAATGTTATTTTCATTTTGATTTGCAATTCTTTGATGACTAATGATGTTAAGCATATTTTCTTCAAGTTTTCCTTGTTTGACTTTTAGGAAATACCAGTGCTTGTTTAAAATTTGTGTTAATATACTTTTATCAGCAAGTCAGAATTGTATATAATTATGAGATATAGTGATCAATAAATAGATATAACTATCTTTAGATACATTAACATGATTACAACTAATTGATTAACAAATTCCTTGCCTCTTTTATTCATCTTTTTCATGGTGAGACATTTCAAACTTGCTTATTTTAATAGATATAATATACAATCACTGACTCTAGTATCCCACTACACCATCCTCAAAGGTATTACTCCTATATTTTACATTCTTTAACCAACAACTACTCATTTCTTCCTTCATAAGCCTCCACCTTCAATCTCTGGTAACCATTTTTCCATATTTTGTTTGTACAAATTTAACTTTATGAGATATCACATGTGAGTTTTATTGCTGTACATAGCTTGTTTCACTTAGAATGTCCTCCAGAATATTTTGCAAATGCTAATAATTTCACCTTTTTAAAGTTTCCATAGTATTCCATTATGTTGTCATACCATATTCTGTTCACAAATCTATTCATCCACTGATAAATACTTACACTGATTTCATATCTTCACTATAGTAAATAACATTGTGACAAATAAGGGAATGCAGACACTATTTTCACATATCAATTTAATATCCTTAGGATGAATAACTAGAAGTGTAATTACTGGGTCTTATCCTACGTCTACTTTAGTTTTGTGGAACCTTTATTTGATTTTCTTTAGTTGCTACACTAATTTACATTCTCATCAACAGTGCATAGTTTCTTTTTCCTCTGACTTCCCTCCAATGCTTGTAATGTATCACATCTTATTAAAAACCACTTTAATACTTGTGATGTGATAACCCACTGATGTTTTTAATTTGAATTTTTCTAATTATTAGTGATGCTAAGCACTTTTTTCATATATATATATATATATATATATACTTTTTTCATATATATATATATATATATATATATATGCCATTAATACATTTTCTTCTGAGAAATTTGTACGCAGATCTATGTATGGTGAAAATCTTAAAGCACTCAAAGAAATTGTGGAGGACACAAATATATGAAAAAATGTCCCAAGTTTCTGGATTTACAGTTTTAACATTGATATAATATCCAGAGCACCCAAAGCAAGCCACAGAGTCATGAAATCCCTATAAAACTGTAATGACAGTTTTTGAGAAATAAAAAGTCTAAAATTTATATAGATCCACAAAAATCTCTGAATAGCAATCTTAAAGAAAAAAACAAAGCTGGCATTATCACATCCATAGATTTCAAAACACTGTAAAGCTGATTATAATGGTGTATGTCTGTGTTCCCAGAACACTGGGAAACTGAAGCAGGCAGGTTTCAAATTCAGTCTCAACCTGGGCCATTTATTGACTTTCACAAGACTTTCTCCCAAAAATAACTTCAAATATGCACTAATAAAAAATTAAAATAAATAAAACAGCTGGGTTTGTATTTTAGTGTAATAGCTTGGGTTCAACACCAACTACTGTAGAATATATATATATAGCCAGCAAATAAATTCACGTATTTGTGGTTAACTGATTTTTTTGACAAAGACGTCAAAGGCAAAAAATGAAAGGAGAGTAACTTCAATAAATCATTTGGAGACCACTAGAATCCATGAGTAGATAAATAAAATTAGACCCTAATCAATGATTCACTATTACACAGAAAGTAATTTGAAACAGATTATTTAAAAATAGGACGACAAAGTGTAAAAATACAAAAAAAGGGAATATATTGTAGAATATTTATTCAAGCTACAACTGTTTTTTCAATATGAAATTCAAAGCAAAATAGATATATCAGGTGACATCAAAATAAAATTTATCTTCTTTAGTGATTAAAAATGTTAAAAGATGATTCATAAAAAGTCACTTTAAGAATAAAATACCTACGATGTACTTGATATGTTCCCAACTTTTTTTCTTCTGACTAAAATGTGTTGGTCAGAAACTGAGTCCCTAAAGCAGGAGTGCTGTAAAATGGTGCCTAATGCACTGTGTCTGGGTCTGGCGGCCTCTGCCCTCTGTAGGGTTAGTGCAGCCATGACAGAAGTCAGCAGCTCTGTGCTCTCTCTCTGTCCTCTGAGCATAGATTGTTCCTCAGAGAATTCAATCAACATTTTAAATTGATTTTGCTTTGATATGAATAAAATACCCTATAGCTTTTCTCTAGCAAATTCCTAACATATTTTTAAATGATGACTAAGGAATATTTGTAATTTAGAATTTGCACATATAACTTCAGTTTGTCTTTACTTATTTTCTCCACATCAAATACATTTTATAAAAAGGTCATTTTTAAGGTGAGTATATGAAAAATGATGCATAGAACAGTGCTGGAAGAGACTAGTCTTTTGAAATGTAGGAATAATATAACATCACGTGTTTCAGTCTTCTAAAAATTATAGTAATTCCTAAAATTCCTCTCCATCAGAGAGCAATGACGAGACCCACCTGGGTTCTCTCCTCCTTCTCTCTCTCCCTCTCCTTTCTCTAAGAAATCCTCTCCCAGGATTTCTATTTCAATTTCTCTGCTTACAATCTGACAGGGCTGAATTGATGGTTGAATAACTCAATTAAAACTTTTTCACAATTTCTCTACCACTGCTTGGATATTATATAAATGATTCCTATTAAATGTATGAGCAAAGTGAAATGACTTTGCAGGAGATGAACCTTTGATAGCTAGGGATTAACTTTTCTGTGTTTGCACACGGAAGGTCCCTTTTGATTCTTTATAAGTGGGTTCTAATAACACAGAAACTCCATTTATTGTAGTGCATTGATTAGATGTGCTATATTCCATAAGATAAAAGGCATAATAAAAATGTACAGCCAGATGATACAACTTTTTCCTCTAAGAATTTTAGGAATTTTATTCAAACACACAGTGCACATTTTCCATCTTTTCTCTAATGTAATAAGCTATTGTTACTTTTACAGAGACCAACACTCTTACCTATTCATAAAATATCATATATCTTTAATTTTTCATATCTTTTCTATCACTTCATTAAGTAGCATATAAGTATGCTGAGTTCTGGAACTTTAATATCTTTTTTTCCTTTCTGTTCATCCTATATAAAAACATTTTCAGTAAGTGGATCCTTTTGAGAACCTTGCACTATAATCATAGTCCTAATTTCACTGATTGCAACCAATTAATCCTACATTTTCCCTTGATAATTTTGCTAGAATCAAAGTCACTGTCTTCCCTCCAATAGCATCTCATTTTGTAGCATAGTAATAAGAACAAATACAAAGTCTTCATATGTTTCTCATGATTTCATTTTTGTGTATTTTGTTGATAAAACAAATATTTACAAAAGGCCCCTGAGTCAAAACCTAGGATAACTCAGCATTAATCATTCTTTTGGCACAAATTTATTATTAGATCTTATTTATATTTTCTGATCTATCAAATATGTATGTTAGAATAGAGAATCTCAACAATTCTAATAATTTTCACTAATTTATGGTTGGATATATAAAATTATTTATGACAAGAAATATGTTATTCAAGTTTAATAACTTGAATAATGGGAGGCTTCCCTCCTTTAGCTTAACATAAATCATATTCAAATAAAAACTAAACAAAGGACTATCACTAACTCTGCTTAGATCCATTATAAAACTAACATTACAGGATAAATTACTGTCCTAAAAGTCTGGAGACTGATTGAGGGTACAGAAAATAGCACGTTATCACTTTAAAAGCCTGTAGCTGGCATGTATGTTTAGGTGTTTGGGATTGATGACCATATTTCTAGGTTCTTGTTGGATTGTTGAACAGATCTGTTTGCACTCTCACTGCTTGAGTGTCCACTTTGTGTGCTTTAATTTTGTAACTTATATAACTATTTCTAAAAGAATAATATGTAATTTATCAACTAGTGATTTCTTACTGTTTATCTTCTTTTCTTGAAATTCTGTAATATTTCTACCTTTTTCCTGTTTTTAAGATAAAAAAAAAAGCCTGTATCTGAAGGGAGTATTAGTAAGAACACTTTAACAAGTAAATGATAAATTACTGAAGGCTCCATGTAGCTTGCGTGTCAAAACTCTGAGAGAATTCAGAATTCAAAGTTAAAGTTCCTCTTACATTTTCTGATACCAAATTTTAGGAACCCTATGTATTTCTCACTGTGAAAAATAAGAAAATACTGCCATGTAATATAAAATATTAGTATCTTGTGCAAGTTTATCTAGGTGGTGGTGTATGTTGAACATAGGTGATTTAGGGGTAGCCTGACACGTGAAATGCTTAAAATGAGCTGCTTTCTCTTCTCTCCAGCGTTCCTGTTGGCAGTGTGTGAAAGGGAGATCTGAAGGGAAGGGGAATGTTCAGGGTGTCACCCATGTAGCAGAGTTCTGCTAAGAAAAAAATACTTCCATAGCTCAGACAAGGGAAGAGGGGGGCAAGTAATTATTTTAACATACAGTCAGAGCTGGCTGTATTTTTCTCATTAGCAAGGCCAGAGATCAAGAGACACTATTATACCAGAAGCTAACTGTGGTTTTTCTAAAGGATTAGTCATTCAAGCAGGAAATACTCAATACTATTCTTCTCCAGACTTAGTCATAGAGAAATGAAAATACAAATATCCAGTTCTGGATTACTAAAATTCTACATCTACCCATGGATCAAAGGAACATAATGTCTGTCCCTGCACCTTCCACCACATCAACATCACTGTCATATAATAACAGGAGGCAAAAGTTAAAAATAAAGCAAGCATCAGACCCAATTTTAAAAATCCCTTAAGGATATCCAGGGATAAGTTAAGAGAAAAAAACAAAACAAGTAAACAACCAACTAACCAACCAACAACAAAAAAACCTAAATACCATAACTCCTACACCACCACTATAGCAAACAGTAAACATTGCCTAACTTCTGTGATTGGTAGTGGCTGATGAAAGAATCAGTGAATTTAAAGATAGATCAACAGAAACTTCAAAAGTGGAATACAATGTTAAAAAAAGATGGAAGAGAATATTTAAGAACTTTGGGGCCTGGGATTTATCTCAGCCACATAAATGTCTGCTTGGCAAGTGTGAGATCATGATTCAATCCTCAGTACCAAAGGGGGGAAAAAAAGAATATAAATAAATAAATGCATAAATATATAATATATATATATATATATATATATATATGTGTGTGTGTGTGTGTGTGTATACATATATACCCATATATATTCAAAAACAAGAAAATAGAAGAAATGCTTAAAGCAATGACTGAGACTTTTCCAAAGTTAAGCATAGACAAAAACCTGAATGCTGAAAAAACGCCAAAATGTATTAAATATGAAAAGAATCTAAAACAAGGCCCACTATATTATAAAAGATATAAATAAAATACAAAATGATAATCTTTAAATAATCCATATAAAATGCAAGGATAATAATGAAAGTTACTAACTAATAATAAAACAAGTTTACTAACTATATAATAATAAAGATAATAGTCAAATTTATGTAGTTTGAAAATTTAGACATTCCTACAACCTGAATTTAGTTTACTTTTTAAAAGAAAAGTAAATTCTTTCTTAGAAGAACAGAGCATACTCATCTAACACAGGTGTTAAAGTGGAAAAAAGTAAAAAAAAAAAATTATTGAGAAATCCTAATGTCTCTGAGATGAACAATATACTTCTAATTAACACATATGTAAATAAAATCTTCAAAGAAATTTTAAAGTATTTTAAACAAGTGAAATTGAAACTACAAATTATCAGAATTTGTATGATGCAATAAAAATGGTATTTAGAACCAATTTATAGCTCAGAATGTGTAAATCACAGGAAATAAAGTTCAAAACTCTATAGTCCAAATTGATGGATTATGAAAAACGTACAAGAGAAATTCAACCCAATGTAAATAGAATGTAAGTAATCAGTAACTGAAAGTTA
Source organism: Hydrochoerus hydrochaeris (assembly GCA_004027455.1). NCBI lineage: Eukaryota > Metazoa > Chordata > Mammalia > Rodentia > Hydrochaeridae > Hydrochoerus > Hydrochoerus hydrochaeris. The sequence goes on along the minus strand of PVLA01005092.1, from coordinate 86,035 downwards.
TTCTTACATGTTGAACATTCTGATCTACATTTTTCTTTTCCTCATCTTTCTTCGTCTACCCTAGTCTATGGTAACCACTTGTCTACGCTATTTCGCATTTTTTCTTGTTGATTTTTTGTTTGCTTTTTGAGACAAGGTCTCACCATGTGGTTTATGCTGGATTTCAACTCACTGTGTAGACCAGGATGGCCTCAAATTCCTGGAGATCATCCTGAGTCATTTTCCAGAGAGTTTGAGTTGTAGATGTGAGTCACAAAGCCTAGCTTCTACTCTATTTCTATGACATCTACTTTTCAATATTCTGAATAGAAATGTATGATGTTGTATATGTGAATTAAATTTATTTCATCTTTCTAAAATGCACACAGGAATCAAAACATTGCATAGCCACTTATAAGTAGTCATCATTATTATTTGTTAATTTAAATATTAAGCAAAGGGAATGTAAAGAAGTAATTAAATCAATGCAGAGGTCAAATAAATTGAAACAAGAACACAAGAGAAAATCAAAAGGAATGAAATCCAGTTTTCAAAAAGATCAACAAATTTGATCAACCACTAACCAAGTCAACCAAAAAAAAGTGAGAAAGTACAATTCATTATATAAATAATATATAAAATATAAATAATATAATAAATATATATGCGTATATATATAAGGAAATATTGCTGTTGATTGTCAATTAGAAGAATACTCAAGGAATACTATGAACAACTCTACAGCTTCTAATTTAGTAACCTGGTAAACATATCAATTCACTGACAAATCTAATCTACCAAAACTCATATGATGACAGATAATCTGAATAGTAACATATCTATGAAAGAAATTAAATCGCTAATTAACGGTGTTTCAAAGTGAAAGTTCCCAGTCTCACGTGTAGTACAAACATTAAGAACAAAACATAATGGAAGCTGTGGAATTTTTTAATGAACTAAAACATTGCTTCATCAAGTATAACAAGAGCACCACAACAATACAAGACACTAGTAATAGAGGAAACAGGATAGAAGGAAATTATGTGAGAACTTTCATTATTATTTCATTTTTCTATAAAAATAAAATCACTATAAAATTATTCTGTTAATTTATTTGTATCCCAAAACTTGCTTGAATTACTGAATATGTAGCATAGCAAAAATTTAATTTGTCATTAATATCATTGGAAGGAATAATAGGTAGTGCTTTGAATTGAAACGTCTTCTTACCTGTTACTTAAGTTATTCTTCTAATTAAATACCAAAAAAACCCCATGGAATATATATTTTGTCTCCATTTCACAGATAATAACATTGAGGACAAGCATTATACTTGAGAGAGAAGGCATTGCATAATTAAATTACATAACATTTTTTAGTGCTAGTTTCTCATATTACTTCAAATTTGAAGATCAGGGATTATAACAATTCAAAGAAGATTTCAAGTAATTTTAAGATGATCATTCTTTCTCAATTAAAGGTTTTTGAATTTTAATTACTTTTTATTTTAAAGTTTATATTAGAATTTCAGAATTTTGGAGAATTCTGACTAACCACATCAGAATACTTATGACCAGGAGTATAAAAATGACTTAAAATATTTATCAAATGTTATGCTTATTAATTCCATAGTAGTTTCCTATGCAATAATATATAAAGTTTCTGTGAAAATTTCATATATATATATATATATATATATATATATACATGTATAATAGCAAATATATATATGACACTCTCTTGTCCATAATTGTTTAATTTGTTTTGGCTTTATACATTCCTCCATACCTTTCTATACCTATTTGACTTATTTTTAGTGATTTTGTTTCAGTGCAAAGGTGAAGAAATCACAAGATCATAAGAAAAGTATCCAATAATGTCACCTGAACAAAATAAAGCATATTAGCCTAGTGTTTTGTATTTGCCAAAAACTATTATAAGTGTGCCTACATCAATTTATTTAATTTTCTTGTATCAATATAGTGAAATAATTTTTATCATTGTACATACTTTTCAAGTAAAACCAGTATACAAAATATCTTGTGATATATAAAAACCTGTCATCAGAAATAATGGTGTGATTCAAATTAACATGGTCTATTCCTGGACCTTGCACTTCCATTTAATACACTGCCAAATAAATGAACTTTTCCAATAACAGAATAAATTTATGTAAAATATTAAGCAAAGATGCAAAATGATATTCAAACATTTTTTCTTGTTTTACTTGGGAATGAAGGCTAGGTTTGAATACAAAAAAATGAAGAACTGTAACATTTACATGTACAGGAAAATGCTATATAGGGAATATGATAAATTATAGAAATTATTGAAAACTCATAACTGTTCAACTCTAAAACACTTAAGTACCAATTTACCAACTGTCAAATCAAATAATAAAATGGAAATTGTTTTCATTTGTGTTATATTATTTTGTCATCATAAAGCTGGGACTATGAATGTAAGTATTGTGCTAATAATTTTTAATAAATCACAAATCAAAGAAAAGTACCTGGAGCAGCTTACACTAACCAAATAATAAATTATAACAAATAACTTCATGTCAAAGCTCCAGAGCGATAATGATTTTAAATTACAACACATTTCTACAATTGGTTGCTCATTTAACATTTTCAGGATCTGCCAATAAGGTCACTGTTGTTGTGAAATAGCCTATTTATTTTGATTAAAACAAAAATTCACCAGTAAAACAGAGGCCAGCTATAACATTTAACTAACCAAATGCCCATAAAGCTACTTCATATCCCTGAGGATTCAAATGGAAAAACAAAAGTATGAAAATATCAGTGCTGCTTTTAGTATCTATATACAATTTTAAAGTTAACTTCTGCAGATATTGGTAAATTGTATATATGATTAGTTGACCACAGAATCTCATTGGAGAATTTTATATTGTATTTATATGGTAAGAATTGAAGATTTTCTATTTTTTTCCCTGAAACAAACTTTTTTTAGCTTGGCCCCTGGATATGGACCAGTAATGATAACATTTAAAGAAAATATAACATGTTGACTTATATTACAGAAAGAAATGGTTATTGGTGAATTGTTTTGTTTTCAAAGATGACTAAATTAGTTTGGTAAAAAAGAGCTTTTCCTATCCTTGTTATTTCTTCTTCCAGATTAGTCTTTTATATGAATGCATTTTTAGGTAAGAGTAATTCTTATATTGGGTGTTCAGTATCTTGGTCCAAAAATTAAGTCCAATTCCACAAGTATTATAAATATAAAATGTACTATTGTTAATATATATGTAACGGCAGTGAATTTGGTTATGATGTCTCCTTGGTGTCTGTTGATTTGTGACAATTTCTGGGTCTTTTCTCTTTGAAAATGAACATAAATATTTGGACAACTACTAGTCAAACATTCCATATAGTATTCTCAATATAAATGAATTTTTTCTTACTTTTCATGATTAGACTAGAGTTTCATACAGTGTCAAAGAACACCATAAAGGTAAAACATCTGCTTAACATATTAACATATTATACTGAAAAGTTTGTGATTATATATAACAAATAATATATGTATATATATATGTAATTAATACAAATATAGCACAATAATACAATGTATATATTTGTACATATATCTATATATATTTATTGGGAGAGTTAATTTTGATAACTTCTTTAAATATATGCGTGGTAGACTTCTATACTTCACATTTATTATGTTTTCTCACATATAGTTGATTCTTTAGAAATGAGTCACTAAGTCCAGCCTACTGAAAAAGTCTTTATCCTTCAAGGGGAATGTCTACTATTCTAATCTTTGAAACTATTTAATAAAGGTTTTTTTCTCCATTTATTTATATGCTTGCTTACTTATACAGCTTTGACTCATATATTCTTATTTTTCTGTTTTGTGATTAGTATACTCAGGAAAATGGCACCAGCCATACTGTACATCCATACTGTAATAAATACATCCATACTGTAGTTCCTAGAACCTATGAGTATTACTTTACATAGTAAAATAGAGTAGTCAAAGACTCTGACAAGAAGCAATTATTTTGAAATATTTTGATGTGTCCATTATTCTCATAGCTGTTTTATTGTGGAATATGTTTTCTTAACTGTAATCAAAGCAAGATTAGACTCAGTAAAGAACCTTAATATAAAATCATTGGCTTTGAAAGTGAAGAAAAAGTGTCAAAAGGTAAAAAAAATGTCAAGCTGGAGAGGGCAAATGTATTTTATAACTTATTCTATTGAAATAATACAGTCTTAAAATAAGTTCATTTTAGACCAATAAACACTTCTAATATATAATATTGGACTTCTAATATCGAATATAATCTGTGTTGTATGGAGCCATTATATGTGGACTAGTGCATTATGTAACCAATACTTTCTTTTATTGTACAAATTTTCCTTTGGATTATTGAGAATTCTTTTGGTTGACCCCTACATTCTTTTGATCTGGTATCCCTTGTTTATTGACCATTTTCTTTTCTGGGGCTATAAGTTGCTCTAAGTTCATCAGAATTTTCCATGCATCTACACTAGATTTAGTCATTGTTAACAAAGACTTTGTTTTCACTTGTAAAATGATATTGAGAAACCAAGATGAGAGTGCTAGCTATTTTTATTCCTGCAGATGTGTCATGCCTTCCAGGCTCTCTCAGCAAACAGGTGCAGGGAATACATGCCAGTCTTATTTATTTATTTACACATATATCTAATCGTTTCTATTTTATACATCTGTTTTTACATTATACTCAGTATGAGTACATAATAATATTTTAGACTTTAATTCATTATCTCCATATTCATTTTCATTTGTCTTTAGTCTTCAATTTTTTTGTCCAAATGACACTGTCCAAAATTAAATTTACCAGTGTCTCATCCACATCTTCTTCAGTGAAATCATGTGTTAGTTGCACATTGTGTCTTGTGAGACTTATATGTCACTCTCTAACTGCTCTTTGTGAAGAGCAGTATGTGGCTTTGAAAAAATACATAGAATTAGATATCCAGTGTCATAAATCCTCCTTATGCATGCCCTTTACAAATAATCTAATCCTCTTTCAACACCTGAAAACTAGTGATCCTTTTTTTTTATTCCTGTAGTTTTCCCTTCTTCAGAATGATGACTCCCATAAATAGCCATTTGCGTCTGGCTTCTTTCCCTTAGGAAGCCGCATTTAAATTTGCCCATATATTTTATGAATCAATAACTAAGTCCACTTGTATATCTATATATTATACCATTATACAGAAATACTATATACCCATTTAATAATTGAAGAACATCTTGGTTGCTTGGAGTTTATGATGAATATAAATAAATCTGATATATACATTCATGTATAAAATTTTTGTGAATGTAATTACAAGTTTATTTGTCTTGTGTAAAAGTGTGATTTCTGTCACATAAATCTATATTTAAAGTTAGAAGAAGTTGGCAAATTTTCTTTTGAAGAAGATGTGACATACTTACTTTTCTGAGCTATTAATGAAAGTCCTATTGGTCTTCACTTTCTTAACATTTGTTATTATAGACTCTCTGGATTTTATCCAGTCAAACCATTGAAGAGTTGTACCATCTTGTACTTTTAACTTACATTCTGAGAACAACAAATGATGGTGATCATACTTAGATATAGTTATCTGATAATCTTTTACCTCCTTCAGCAATCAGATATTTTGCCTAATAAGTTTCAAGAGATTTTATATATTGTGGATGTCTCCTTTGTTGGAAGTTTGATTTTGAATATTTTTTGCAAATGTGGCTTATCTTTTCTTTCCTTAAAGAACATTTTTCAGAAAGCAAATGTTTAATTTTAGTTTTAATAAAAAAGCATATATTTTGATAAGTAGATTTTTAAGTAGATTTAGCTACTTCTGTCATATCCAAACTATATTATCAATGTCAAGTTCCTACATAGTTCCCCTTAATTTTCTTCTAGAAGTTTTATAATGTAACAGTTTATAATTATACTTATAGTTCTTATTGAATTGTTTTTAAATTTTGATTTATGCATTCAGGTTCATTATTTTATCATATTATATCCGTGAACACACGAGTATTCCAGTATCTTTTATTGAAAATATGGCCCTTTTTCATGAATTGCCTCTGCACATTCATCAAACTCAATTGACCAGAATTCTTTTTGACACTTAAAAATTGATTGGAAATGCAAAAGTTGCTTCAAAACCTATTATCTTGGACATGAAGAAATTTGGTGTTCTGAAAGCAAGCATAATGATGCTTGCCAAATTTAGTAACTTTCTGCTTATAGAGCCAATAATAAAGTCAATAACCTAGTAGCATATGCTGTGTCACTATTCTTAGAGTCTCAGAGAAAAACTATCCTAAACATATGCATGCTCTTCTTTGAAAAATTTTATAGTATACTTTTGGTGTTTTATGTGTGTATACATTTGTAGTTGTGTAACTTGTGCATGAAAATTTTCTATAAGTGGATGAGATACTGGTATATTTAATTTTGGACAGTGTCATTTTGACAAAATAATAAATTGCATTTATTATTTTAAAAAGTACTACGGCATAGATTCCATGTCCATAACATGTACGTGAGTTTTTTCTTTAGTTTTATGTTTTCCTCTTAGAGGTGTATAATAAACAGACCCTGGTTTGGTGCAGCAACACTGCCTGCTTTCTTGTTTTCTGGGCTTTGTGTCTCTCTCAGTGATTGTAAGTGGGACCTGTCATTTTTTTTCTAAACAACGAGCATTGTCACAGTTAAGCAGAAGTCAACCATTGATTAGCTTAGCTAACCGTCTAAAGTTTAGGGATGTCACGACATCCCGTGATTAGGCTGAATTTTATAAGACAATCTTGACTAAGAAGACATGGGGGCCTTTTCATTTTCAGCCTTCAGTAGGTATGAAGCCTGCAGTTAAAGGGCTTACAGTTGAGACCAAGTGGCAGGAAACAATGGCCAATTTCAAGGAGGTGGGTGTAGGCCTCAGTCAACAGCCTGCAAGAAAATGGAAACTGCTGTTATACCACCGCTGGGGATGAATTCTCCCCGCAACTCACACTCTTTCCTCATATGAACTTGTAACTGGTAACACCTTGATTGTAACCTTTCCATTAACCTGAAACAGAGAATCCAGCTGTAACAAATGGGTCTCCTGAGCTCGGGAAATTGTGAGACAATAAAAATGTGCTCCTTTAAGGTACAAATTTTATGGTAATTTGTTGTACAACAATAGGAAGTTGATGTAGATTGTTTTATCTGCTGATACTATCTAACTCACGAATGTGTGAAATCCCATTCACATCACAATCAGGCTTTAAGTAACATAAAAGCTGCGCAATTATATGACAGTTCTGTTTTATCTTATATCAAATTACCTGGAAATAAGTGTTCATATCTTCCTCCTCAGTGTATCTCTGCTAGCCTATTTATATACAATAAATTTACAGAGTTGCAAAAATAAATTTCATTGAGGAATAATGAAAATAGATAACTCTTTTTAAACTTTCAGAAAAAAATTTATATTTTTAATTAACTTATATTAAAAGATATTTAGAGATGATCTAGTCAGTTTTTCATGTTTCATGGATAAATAAAATAAAATATAACATAGCTTTATTTCCTGATTTGTCAGAGGGCATACTTTTAGTTAATTCTGGAATGAGTTCATGTTTCATGTAAATTTGACAGACTTAAATCATGTCTATTGTATCATTTTGTCAAGTTTCTCTCATGTGTATTAGTAAATTACGTCAGTGAAAACAAATGTAAAATAGTATGTATACTTGTTCATTAAAAATTTAAATACTTGGTTTTGAACAGCATGAACTCAAAACAAATATGAACATTTTGATCCAAGTATATTAGTTTTTAAAATATTATATTTACACGTCATTTATTTCATTAATTCATTAATTTTTAGTGTTGATAGGACTTGGAAAAGAATCATGCATTACAGTACATGTATGGCAGAGGTAATGACAACATTTAACATGGACCAAGTTTATGAGCATATTTGTTTAGCAAAATTTTGGAAAAAGAGGAATAAGCTCTGGTGGATTAAAACCTAGTGGTCAACTAAAACACCAGTTGAACTGAATCAGCATGGTGCTGAGTGTAGATGGCCCAGCTGAACAAAGTTGCCAGCATGAAAAGGAGACCTAGAGAGGAAAGGTACAGGTGTGGATTCTCCTAAAAGTTCTTCTTTGGTGTTGTTGGTTCTCCTGGAGGAGCTGGCTTCCTTGATATGAACTCAACTGGCTCCCCTGATATGAAATCAGCTGTTATCATCAGAGGAACTCAGGACCTTGTTGCTGAGAATGGATGAGGTTCAACTTGGAGGAGCTTTTGTCCTTACTTAGAGCATTGCTCTCTGGCTCCAGAAGGGAAAATGTGTACTGTTTAGTCTCTAGGAGAAGCTTGTCATGCTGGTTTCCTGATATGAACTCAGCTGTTCTCATTGTCGGAGGAGCTCAGGATCTCACTGTCACTGAGGATGGCTGTGGTGCTTTTGAGAGGAGCCCTTATGCTTATTTTGAGCATCCATAAAATAGACTTGCATGAAGGAATTATCCTGGGCTCTAGGTCTCCAGTTGGACTTTTGGGGGACATTGTCATGGGCTCTAGGTCTTCAGCTGGACTCATGGAGGACATAGCCATGGGACCAAAGCCCTCAGCTGGATTCTCTAGGTCTTCAGTATGTGAACTGAGTTTGTGTACTTTTTTGTATTTGATTCTTTGGGTGACCATTATAAATAATACTATAAATCATGTGCCCTGTAAATGATTGTTTTCCTTACAATCCCTGACTACTACAGAAGTGTTTTCCTCCAGGAGGAAAGATGGGTATGTTGATTGTCCAGTACAAAAATGTGGATTCCATAAGCCCTGATCATCTCATTTAGTGTCACCTTCAGAATACACAAGTGTCAACTTTTGTATTTTATGTCCCTTTGTGAGAATTGAAGCCCAAGAAAGTAGTATCAGAGATAATATTTTTCTACCACTTTTTTTGTGTGAGTAATAACAGCCATTTTCCCTTTCCCAGAATGTCTTATCTTTTGAAAGCATCAATAAAAGAATGACAAGACAATTTATTAGAACTAAAAGCATGAAAAATTGAAGATCTTACAGACTTCCTGATAAAACACTGTATTTTCCCTTATGGCACATTTCCTTATTTCATGAAGAAATGATGAAATAATTAAATATAATAATAGCTTCATTATACATTCAAGAGAAATAATTCCTCTAATTAGAACATATGCTACAATTTATATGATTTATATAATTTAATGTTATTATTTAATGTTACTATGAGAATCTATTTTGAAATTTCAACTTATATATAAAAAGTTTTAATTGAAAAATTTCATCTCTTAAATATGGTCTTTCTTAAAATGGGAACATTTTGCAAGATAGAAAGAATAAAACAACTTATTCTTGAAATTAGTTCCTCTATATTTCAAAATTCTAAGCACTATCATTTTGTTTATCATGTATGCATGTTCCATAATGTTCCAAAGAAATAGTTTATGATCTATTTTATCTAAAGTCAAAAAGTATCCATAGTTTTATATTTCAATATAAATTTCATGTTAACAATAAAATTTCAGAAATGTATACTTAAGTTAAAAACTGTTACCAAATAGATTTCTTACTTTGATGTTAAAAGTTTATGTAGCTGTTTTGTTCTATGTAATGTCTTCCAGGCAAGTATTGTTTATTTTTTCTCAGAAATTACCTCAGAGATATAATTCTTAAGCCATAGTAAATTGCCATCACTGCTGTTTCTGGAAGTCAGGATTATTCATTGTATTCTCATTTGTCTGCTTATTGTTCTATTGGGAAAGAAATACTGTTCATTTCAGAAAGACCTTCTATGTGATTACAGAGTCCTGCTGTGAAGATTAAAATATGTGTAATTCTACAGTATTCATGAAAACAATCACACTGTTTACATTCAGTGATGATGTTAATGAAAATAGGTCACACCTTTAAATAAATGTTTAACCCTATTAACAGAATAAATATTCACTGTTAAAATATTTTGTTAATTGCTTTTCTTGATTCAGATACTTGTTGGCACTTGATATTTTGCACATTGTATATACCATTTGGTTTAGTTTTAATAATACCTTTAAATTTAAGGTTTAAGGGTAATGTAAATTTTATGATACAACATTCTGGATATCTGAATTAATATATTTTGATATATTTTAATGGAAATATACAAATACAATGTTATACCTTAAACTATTTTATTTTATTTGACATATTGATCATTATTATAAGTAAATTTACAAATATTTTGTAATTATACTGAATCTATGAAACTACAGTGACATAATTTAAGTGTCCAATTTTGAAATCTTACAATCCTAGAAGATCTCTTTGACTCTTGTGTTTAATTCTGGACATATAACTTAATTACACTAAATATATTTTCTTTTTCTATAAAAAATTGTTAGAACTATCTATATTTATTTTTATAGTAGCTGATAAAACAACATTTATAAAGTACATTGGGAAATATCCCAAAAATTCAAATAGCCAGAACATCTAAATTCTCCACTATTATGATTTTAATCAAGATCTACCATTGTAAATATTGCCACTTAAAATTTCTCACTATGATAGGTAATATTTTGTTACATATAGTGTTGACTATATGTAAATATAGAAGTCATGAAGTTTTTTAGAATGCCCCCCAGGGTTTAGAACCGGGACTTCTGGAAATGATTGGTTTGTGAAGGTACTGTACTCAGAAGATGGGTCCTGGCTGGAACAGGTGGATCACCCAGTGCAGTCAATGTGTGATCTAGAAGGTTATATTTGTCTGTTCTACTCAGGCTCCTCCCTTTTCTCTTTGCATATTGACTACCATAATACAAATAGCTTTCCTGCATATGACTCTTTTGCCATGTAGTTTCTAGTTTGGGTCAAGAGGACCATGCACTAAAATTTCTGAAAACTATGAGCCAAAATAAACCTCTATTCTTTTAATTTTGAAAGTATTGAGCATTTCATCTCACTGGAAAGAAAGTGACTAAGAACAATTTTGGTACCAGGAGAAATGGGATCATTGCTTTGACTATACCTGACCAAGAAGACTTTGGAACTGCTTTTCAGAATAAGTTTTGGAAGATTTGGAGATAAAAGCTAGAAAACTGTAGGATGGTCTATGTTAAGCTTGATGACAAAGTCTGATTAGAGCTCAGAGAACAAGTATGCCCATAGCAGTACAAAGAGTAAAAATCAGGCTTAGGAAATTTCATTTGGGAGCAAGGATTCTGCTGGCAGTTGGGCCAGTGGTTGTGGGTTCTACACTTTAACAGAAAAATTGTCTACTTATTGCTCATGACCTGAGAATGCAGAAGATTGAAAAGATTTCAAAGTATCAAAATATTCAGCTCTGGCATGGGCACTGTTGGCAGTGTTTATCTGGGTTTTTACTGATAATCAGAAGCAAAATACCCATTTGCAAAGTTTACAGTTTCCTCAGTAATGAAGGGCCTGCATGTTTGGGACCATGGAAAGCTTGACTGCTGAAAAGACTAGCATTAAATAGAACCCAACTACTTTGCATCAAGGTTATAGAGAGCCCTTCCCAGTCCTCATCATGGTTCTTCCTGGACCGTGTAATTTGTAATTTCAAGGAAAAGTTATTGGAATTCTAGTGAGTTAATTCTAATCTACCACTCCTAGTGCAACCCATGGCATACAGTCACACTTCTATATCCAAAATGATGGGGAGCCAAGGGCAACCTAAGTGTAGCTAGAAAGACAGCCAAGCAGAACAGAGGCTTCAACCCAAGGCTGAACCCAGGTCTTATTAATTCATGAGGAGGGGAGTGGCTCAGTGATGAGTGAGTGGGAAGTGTATGAGTGCTGTGAGCCTGGCTAGATAGGTAGCCTGAAATCAGCTCTGAAATATGTAGAGAGGAGGACACGCAGAAAGAATAATCTACGCAACACAATCTGAGGTAGTATCTAATGTTCTGAGTTCAGTGCTTCAGTTCTGTTATGTAATACTTTATGCCCTGGGAAGTCATAGCCTCTTGAGGCTTTTTGGATTCTTCCCATGCTATAGAGTGTGACTTTCCTTGCTAACCAGCTTCTCAGGAGCTACAGGATGGGTCAACACTGACCTGTTGCCTTGCTTGATGGGCTATACATCAGCAGCTATGGTAGACTAATTTGTGATTTGCATTGCTTGAGGCCAATTGAGGGGATAAGGTAAAATCCTAGCTCTTGCTATAAATATCACTACATGGAAATAGGGACAGGTTTAGCCAAAATGGAGATAATTATTCTTCTTTAAAGGAGAGTCACCCAGGTGGTCCCACTAAAAGGTAATAAATATGATGGCATCTCAGAGAACAGCAGGTCCTTATCTTTCACAGGCTCAAAGGTGTATAAGTTAAAAACTTTCACACAACTCCAGAGTGCCCAGAGTTTTGCTTTGCTCAGCCTCCAGGCACTTAGAGACCCCTTCAGGAATTACCTTTGGTAAGCTGGCTGCTGCTCAAGCTGATAGATCTTAACTTCAATCAAGTAGCATTAGTTTTATGGTCATGCAGAACGAAACACTTGGCTGGTCAGGGAGGTTTCCATTCATATTTCACAGGAAGACCCAGGAAAACAAAGTACCCCGGGGACCAGTATTAAAAGAAACAGGATTGAGGCTGAAAAAGCAGTAGAGAACTCTAGAAGTTTTATGTACTAAGAAGGTGGAATGGATGCTATCGAAGGTTACAGATGGTGAGAAGAATCACCTAAGAGACAGGTGATGATGGCTGTACTTGGAAGTACTGTGGAAGTGTAGCTACCCAAGCCATTATGAGTTTAGGTATAACCACAACATTCCCTGTGTGCTAAAGATGGAGCTGACAGAATTTATTCACTGCTCAGTTTTGGTCTTGCTTTACCCCATTCCTTTCTACCTCTATTTCTGTCTAAGGGAATGGACGTGTTTTTCTTTTGCCATTTCATGTCAGTAGTGAATAGTTTTCTTTTTGATCTTACCAAGAATCACAGCTGAGTTTATCTAGAGACTCAATGAAGACTTTAGACTTGAACTATTTTTTTGAACATTTTTTCATGTATTTATTTGTCATTTGATTTTTTTTAAATTTTTTTATTTAAGGAGAAAAAAGCATGTAAAGGGTAGAGATAATACAGAATTAAAAAAAAAGATAAACAATAAGAAATCACTAGTTGATAAATTACATATTGTCCTCTTAGAAATAGTTGTTCAAGTTACAAAATTAAAGCACACAAAGTAAATATTGAAACAGTGAGAGTGTAAACAGCTACCCATGCATGAATCTCTGCATGTATTTCTATACTTTCTGTATTAGAGGGAAAAACAAAACTTAGCAAGACAAAACAAAACAAATTCCTATAAAAACATGAAACCAAAAAGTCGTATAAAACCACAGTACAAGGTGATCTACGATGCTTGCTGTGTTGATTCTTATTATCTTCACTAGAATTGTCTATATCATCAGGCGTAAATGAATATAGCAGTATAATTGAGTATAACAGTACATAACAATATTAGTCAAAATAAAACATTGTAGACAGTATAAAACTTCAAAGGCAGGTAATAATCAAACCAGAGTGGATATTCTAGTGGATCTTGTCATCTTAAGTGCAGTTGCCTATACTCTCAGACTTGATACTATCAATCATAACAGCTTTGAATAAAATCTATCAGTACAAAACAGCAATCCAACAAACCAGATTTGATTACAATCAGTCATGGTAAAACAGTGTAGGTTTTACAGAGCTTTAGATTAAGTTAATAGGAAATTAAGGATGATTATCATACTATATCCTGTTATTTTCAGGATTACTGTCTGTGCCCTCAAATCTAGTACAGGTAGTATGACTGGAACAGAATATAGTACATCTAAGCAGAGTAGTGTGAGTAATGTGGGTTTTAAATCCTGGTGCACTATTAACAATATAGTGTATGAAGGCCATTTATGTCAGAGATCCTAGCCATCCTTCTCTGCCTCATTTCTGCTATGCTATTTTTCTGCCTTTGTTTGTCTAGTTTTCTCTTTCATTCTACCACCTGCCCTATGCATTGAAGCCTTTCTGCCACTGTTCCTAAAATCCTGGTATTTTTTTGCTCTTTCTCTCTCTAGAATGTCCTTCAGTATTCTCTGTAGGGTTGGATTTGTGGTCACAAACTCCCCCAGTTCCTCTTTGTCATGGAAGCATCTTGTTTTTCCATTAATTTCTAGAGACAGTTTTGCAGGGTACATCAATCTGGGCTGGAGGTTACTTTCTTTCAGGGCTTGGAATACTTTGTTCCAAGCTCTTCTTGACCTGATGGTCTGTGTTGAGAAGTCAGCTATGATCCTGATGTGCTTACCTTTATAGGTAATCTGTTTCTTTTCTCTGATGGCTTTTAATATTCTGTTTTTATATTGAATTTCTGGCATCTTGATTATTATATGTCTGGGTGTAGATCTGTTTTGGTTGTAGGTGGCTGGAGTTCTGCATGCCTCACGTAACCGAATGTCATTTTCTTTTCCCATGCTTGGGAAGTTTTCCTTAATTATTTTTGTGAATAGCCTTTGTAACTCACCTGTATGTATTCCTGCTTCTTTGTTCACATTTCTTATTCTTAAATTGTAGATTCTCTTGTCATCTTCTAGCCTTTGTATTGTGACTGCCTGTTTCCTTGTTATTTTTAAGAGATCTTTCCTTTCATGATCACACATTGCAAACTTGTCTTCAAGTTTTGAAAGTCTATCCTTAGTTTCTTTTAAGGAGTTTTGTCAGCTTTCAATGGAGTTTTTAATTTCCTGGTAGTCTGTTTTAATCTGCTTCATGTATTCTATATTTTCTTTATACTCTTTGCCAAATGTTTCTCTTTTTTTGTGTTCCTCCCTTCTTCCAACTGTATTTTGCTGAGAGATGCTTCCTGAGAGCATTTCTTTTATTACTCTACTCATATCTTGCTTTACCTGATTTAATATTTCAGTTTTGAGCTCATCTACAAGGTCTCAAAGATATCTCTTAATGTCCATTCAAGCTATGTCTGATGTTGCATGCTTGCCACCCTCAGTCTCCCTTGTTTTTCCCTCTCTTGGATCAGTGCTTTCAGGGTTCTGGGCCAGGGACCTCCTCCTACCTCTCTCTCCTGTCATGGTCCTGGCTTCTTCCACACAGTTATAGTGCAGGTCCCAGCCCCCTTCCCTGTTGGCCACGTTTCCTCCGAAGCACACTGGCAAGGGAACTCTGCCCTCTCCTGCCTGCTCTTGTCACTGAGGTGTAAGCAGTGGCTGCATATGCCTGTCCCTCCCTACCAGTCCAGCCAAACTTCAGGGGCCTTCACATGGTTAGTGCATGCTAGGTGCAGGGAATCGATTTGGGATGGCTCATTGGGTCCCAGCCAGGAGTGCAGCCCAGTCCAAGCAAATCCCATGAATCTGCTCTGGGGAGGGAGGAACCAACTGAAGTCACTGTTGCTCCCAGTTCAGGCTCCTTTTCTTTGATTCCAACATGTCGCCCATTTGGTGTTACCCTTCCCATGTGGGGGGGTATCATTCCCAGCACTGACTATGGATTAATGAAGGTCTCTTTGTCAGCTCCACTCTCCATTGGGCTTACCAACCCCAGACTTCAGTGCTGCTGTGCTTCCTGTGAGTAGCAGTGGGAACAAGTTTGGGCAGCTCTGCCAGCTGGCGCGGATTCAGGCTGTTGCAAACTTGGGTCGCCACAAACGAAAACACTGTGTCCCATAATTTTTATCTGTTTCAGTTGTAGTCCCGACATATTTGACGAGCTTTTTTATGTTTTAATTTCTTCTTGTGTCAAGAGGATCCATCTCCCTCTGTCTGGGTCTCTCCAGGGTGTTTTATTCTGGAAAATGAGTTGTTTCTCCCGGGAGGCTTTGTATTTTGTTGCTCACTGATCAGCCATCTTGTCTTCTAGACTTGGACTATTAAGGAATCTTGCTATTGTTTAAAGTTTGGTGACTTTTAGAAAGGGGCAAGTTGCATTTTACATAATGAGATGAATATGAGTGCATTGTAGGCCAGGTTAGAATATTTTGGTTTAGATCTATGATGTCACCCAAGAGACTCATTTGCTTAGATGTAGGATTTATGGTCCATGATTGAACAATGAGGGTGCCAAGCTCACCAGGGGATTGCTCTTAAGAAGTGAGGCTTGGTTGGAAGAGGCAGGTCTCTTAGACAGTGACCTGGAAGGCTTTTTTCATCTTCAGATGCTCTCTTCTCTTTGTACTTCATGGATGCAAAAATGTTAACAGCTTTCTTCCACCTGACTTTTTTATCATACAGTTTCTGCAACTGAGCTAACATACCACAGATCTAAACTGAAACCCTGGTCCAAAATGAACTTCTCTTCCTTTGAATTGCAAGAATTGATTATTTTGTTTCAGCAATGAAAGAAATCATTAAGTCAAAGTTATGGGAACAAAAATATTGGTAACAAGCATACTAATTAATATTCTTATTAGTTGGTACCAAGTATACTAATTAATATTCTTATTAGTTATGGAAAGCTAGCCCCCATAAGAGTAATGATTTGCAGATTCTCTATACAAAAACTTCTCCCATTTAATACAAAATAATGTATTACAATAACTAAACAATATTTATCACAACTTAATGTCTCTTTAGTTGAATATATTTTTATTTCAAGTAAGACTGAGTTGTTTTGTAAATATTTTACAAATAAAATTTAGTACAGGTGTATGAATTTTCAATTCATATACAAAGTTACTATTTATATCACACTAAAACAGACACCTAGTTACAAACTTTAAAAAGTTTTTTCAATTTGCTGTTTAAGTAATTGTTTCTAATAAATGTGTTATTACTTTAAATCATTTATCAAAAAATCATGTGATATTAAAATAGCACATACACACCATGTGCATATAATTTCACAAATAATGAATACTAAATAAAATAAACAATCAACAGCATGAAAAGACAACCTGTGGAATGAAAAACAATTTTCCCACCTATTTCTTAGATAGAGGAAAAATATCTAGAATGCATAAAGAACATCCAGATTTTAGATCCTACCCCAAATGAAAGACAGCCAAAAAAAAAGAAGAAAGAAAAAAAGAAAAGGAAAGAAAAAGGACAAGTGAAATTAATAGATACTTCACAGAAGGAAAAGTACAATTGGTCAATAAATACATGAAGAAATGCTCAAGATCACTGACCACTACAGAAAACAAATTCAAACAACACTCAGATTCTATCTTAACCCAAAAGAAATGGTCATTATCAAAAACTAAATAATTACAAATGCTTTTGAGGCAATGTGGAAAAGAGTAGTTTTCTACATCATTGGTAGGAATGTAAACTAGTACAACCATTATGGAAAACACTGATTAATGCATGAATTTAACACGTGAGAGTCCTGGGTCTTAAATAGAATCTAAATTATGACACGGCATTTCAAATTCACTGCTAATTTTCAGTTTCTTAACTTCTACTACTTTCCACAAAAGAGGAGTATATTACATGACCCTACACATCCTAAGTTTTAAAACACAAATTCTGCTTTTCTTAGTGGGTCTATGTACTATTAAATAGCTGGCCTTCCATAAGTAAATTAAATACAAATGTTCTTTCTACACTTTATTGAACTTTTAAAAACTCTCATAACTGTAATCTTGCCATATATAGGAAGTCCAATCACAAGTACTATTATGTAGCACAGTATTTCTTCAGATGTTACTGGCCATGGCACAAGCTGATTCATTTACTTTGGTGACAACCTCTGGAACTGTTTGCATTTCTGCCTCCTTTTCTCCCTTCCTTTAGTAGATTTGAAGATACATCCAGGTCCTCCCTCATGCTAAGCAATTTCTCTAACACTGAGCTATATATCACCAGCCCCTGAAAGTCTTAGAGATAGCAAAAAGTTATTTTAAAAAATGTTTGGATAGCAAACAACTTTGCAATGTAGAAATAATGTCTCTCTCCAGGGCTGAGAACAGACTCTTTTAAATAAAAGAATGAAGATAAAATTCTCTCCATGACAAAATAAAGTAGATTGTTTGCACTCCTTTCATAACATTAGGATTTTATAAATTTGAATTTTCTCAGCTGTGATACAGACCCATTGTGTACACATCTTCCTTCAGAAGCAAAGAATCTGACCCATCCTGAAAGTTTGTGTTAATTGTTCCACTATGAGAAATAAAAGTCTTTGTCTTTAATAGAAGCATCTTGTGTCTTCCTCAACATTGATAAATCTGTGATATCAGTTATTTTTATGGAATAAGTGCATTTTTAAGGAATAACTTAGATGGTTTACAGATACTATCTCTGAAAAGTCTCAATTGAAGGGCAAATAATTCTTAGACATTCTTTGGCAATAAACTATCAATGAAGATCTAAAGGAGAGTCAGAAAAATGTTCTTGAGGACCAAATACAATATGTAAAATAAAACAGTAATAAATCAAAACAAGTCATACAAGACTTAAAAAGAAAAAAAAAGAGAAAATAGTCAAATTGTGATTTGAATCCCCAATTTAAAGCATTTACAATTTTCTACTATTGTTCTACATTGTATTCCTTTTTAAAAAATATTTTGATGTTGAATCAGCTATGTAATTATACCAACATTGGCTTAACTACTGAATTCATAATGAGTATAGTTTTGTGATAATGCCTTGTGTTCCCCAGATGAGAGTGCTCAGCTATTGGGAAAAGAAACAAGAGAGCCAAAGAAAATATTTTGGGGAAAGTATCGCTGTTACTTATCTTTCTCTAAATATCCCATAGCAAGTGAGGATTTTCCATTAATCTCCCCAAAGTGAATGAATTTTGTCAAGAAAGCAAGTGTTCATACTACTTTTTAAATTAATTTTGATGAGAGCTTAGTGATAAAGTCAACAGAATGAATTGAGAAGACAACTACCCCTAAACCTTTACTATTTCATTGGATGAAAATAATTGCTTCTAAATGAATTACTAAATTTTTGTAATTCTAATTAACTAACAACATAGTTTTATCACATAATAGACCTTGGCAATGTGGAAAATTAATGTAAATATATTTACTGCCTCCAAGAAAAAAGCTATGTATTATGAACTATGTATTATGCATTATGTTTTATGTTTAAACAAAAATAATGCTTTCTATGATGAGCTAATTGTGCTTTTGTACTTCTACTGAAATCACAGAAAATTTTAACTTTAAACATTTTTAGAGTTTCTCTCCTTCCTACTCTCTATTAGCCAAATTTCCAATGCTTTTCTGCAGTACTCATGCATTTAATGTGTAAACACACTGCCTCACTTACCTGCTCATATGGTTCCAAAATGTCCATTGTTCAGAGCTGCAACTCTTTCCTTGATTTTACCTTGACAAGTGAGTGAAAAGAAAAATCTGTTTCCAAGCTTGTCCCACAACACAGTGCAACATTTCTTTGTTTGGTGCCTCCACGTTCTGCAGGCTTTGATGGGGAAGTATAAACATTCCTGTCTGAACCTCTGGATTCTTTATCTAAATCTCTGTGCTTTTTTCCTCCTCATTTGCCCCCAAAATATGAAATTATACTATGTTGGAAATTATTTATGTTTTATTTTTTTTCCTTTCCCAACATCTTAAATTATCATCTTACCTGTGTTTCAAATCTTGAAATTTCTCCTGAGCATATTTAATGAAAAATAAATATATTAGGTTTTATATTACTCCTACTAACTTTTGAGGATTTGGACAAAATACCTAGTACATATTTGAATGAATATTAATTGAAGGAAAATGCAAACTCCATAATTTTGTAAGATAATATAATAGTGCAGGAAAATAGACTGAAACTGAATATAAGGTATATGTGTCTTTACCGAAGGTATTTATTAGGTACACTTACAGAATCAGGAATTGAACAGTCTCAAAAGTTCTCTACCACATCAGAGACCACAGAAGAATCCAGAATTGGAGTCTGCCAGCCAGAGAGCCAGAGGATCCATTAGCAGTCAAGGTTACAATATAGTAGCAGTCATTGGTCTAAATTCGTGTGAGAATGGTGAAGAGACTGCATGGAAGTCTGAAGAGGTACAAAAAGTTCGCAAGGGACCTCCTCCAAACAAAGGAATTGCTTCCTCCTCCTCCTCTTTCTATTCTGTCCAAGACATAAGCCTATTGATTGGTGCCACTCATATCTGGGCAGGTCTTCTCTCCTCAGTTTTTGGGCCTATAGATCCAACTTCCGTAGACAAAAACTACAACTTCCTACTCTGCTGAGGGGTTCTTACTCAAGTGAAATTGACTTACCTCAATTAGTGGTCACAAAGAGAATGTGTTGTTCTAAAAATAAGTCACACATACATCATACACATGGACACACATACACATACTGTTGTGTTAACTTCCCACCCAACTAATTCTTTAGCAGTATTACTTAGATTTGTAAATTTTATACATGGTAGGTACATTGGATTAATGGATTTAATGTCCTTTTTGCCAAAAAGCTGTATGTAAAATTCATTTTTATGGAAATATTTTCATATTAATATCTACTTTTATTGCAATGTTACATTTTATTTTATCTCTTGTGGATGGCCATTCTGTATAACTTTGAGAAAAAATAGTTTCATAAATTGTGATTATGACTTGCCTGAGTCCCAGTATCTAGCCATGTGAGTCAGTCATGTTATGCAGAAAAATAACTCCATGTGCTTCCAGTAAACTGTTGAGAACTCAATATTCTCTTGACGCTGTGATTCTCCATGGTGAGATCACATCAGCTAAAAGAATTCTGGTTTCTGGAGAACAGAGTAGTAAGAAAGACAAGGTTTCACTTGGGGAAAAGAATGAACTCTGACCTATGTTCTCATCACCATAAAATCCTCATTAACTAAACCACAACCCTCTGAGACATTTAGTAATACTCTCACCATTTTCCTTAATGTTAATGTAATCAGTCAGTACTACAGCTCAGCTTCCTCATGGCCTTCTTGTTCTCCGTGACCAACTGCTTATCCCAGATCCTCACTGCATGCCATTGTGTCTTTTGCTCTTTCTTTTCACTGTAAACCATAGCACCTTGCAGGAAATTGGAAATTCACTGTAGGGATACCCTGAAAGTCTTTGAAGATTTATTTTGTATTTCTTTTTGGCTTAATGCTAAATAATTTTTCTTTAAAAAAATACTTGACATCTACTAGAAGAGAAAAAATTGAGCTGCTTATGGAATAAAGAGCTTAATATATGTTGAAAACATAAATTTTTAAAATTATATTTCCTCTCACATATCTATATACTTACTCTTTCATTGTGTTAGATTTGTAAAGCCTAATATATAGATAGATGGATAGATAGGATTTAAACACATTCATTATTATCACATCTTATTTTTAGACATGACATTTTAATAGTTTAAGGCTTTTTAGCAACTCAGGTTGAGGAATGATTTAGACATAATCTGATAACAAATTATTTCATCTGTTTATTTTAAACTACATAAACATCATTATAATAAGGTAGGTAGCTTTTGCTTAAGTTATCTTATGTGTTAGAATTCACCATGCTGCTAGGTTGGGAGTTTAGTTGAATTAAACTTGGTTTTTTGGAAGACAGGTAAAGAAAGGTAGAAGTTGAAACTATAGAGAGAGTAGTCCTGTCAATGACTGAACATCTGTAAAATGCTTTTACTGTTCATTTTGGTCCTCAAATTATAAACTGTATTTTTTTGCTTTTGTTTTGCTTTTTGAGACAGGTTTTCACAATGCAGTTCTGGCTGAATTTGAATTCACTATGTAGCAAATGCTGGCCTCAAACTTGTGTTGATCCTTCTGCCTCAGTCTCCACATTGCTGGGATTTTAGGCATGCATCTCTATACCTGTGTTTTTAATGCAAACTTTTTAACTTTTGACCATGAAATGTTCTATACTTTACATGTGCAAATTTTTAGCTTTATGTGATATAAATGAATTAGAATTTTGAATTTGCTTATAACTAGAAGATTCATGCACAAATGGTACTACAGAACACACTTGTGCACATACATGTTCAATAGCAAATAAAGTTCAAAACAAAACATATAAAATATGTTTGTATATTTTATGTGTTGATAAATGACATCATAAAAACATAAAGAAGTTCAATTAAAATTATTTTATGTATTTGGATATAATACATATAAATAAATAAATGAAAATAATTTTTTGCAAATGTTAGTATATATTGCACACAATAAAATGACATCAGCAGAGATTATATATAAACTCATATTATTATATAAGCTCAGTAAATAGTGTCCGAAATACTTTGAACCTGACCTTACAGAATCGAATAGAAAACATGGGTTTAAACTGTCTTGGACAACTGCTCATGTGTTTTTATGTTGATGCTTGATCAATATGTTTTTAGTTGAGTTAATATGCTCAGAGGATTGGACCAAGTTTTTAAAATCAAATGAAGTATCAACTGCATATCTAGAATAAGAAATAGCAGACATAAGATTATATATAAATGATCAAATAATAATGTCTGGGCATGTGAAAATTATAAACAGAGTAAAGTAAGTAAAAAACATGTCAATAGGAAACCTGGGAGCAAAGGAAAACAAAATATCTTCTACATATACAAAATTAAGAAACATACATTATATTTTGTTAAAAAATGTGTTTTAAACTGTTGTAAATGGAGAATATTCAGTAGAGCTCAGTATAAAGCTTCATTTATAAAAAGGATAAGGATCACAAAGAGTGGCAAAACTATTTCTATTCTATACAAGATAACCTACGTAGAAAGTGGTTATTTGCAATTGTATAGAGGTTTCTTTTAAAAAATTCTTTCTCCAAAACTTCTGAAGGAAATAAAAGGGGATTCTTTGACAGTAGATAAAATGTCCATTGTGTAAGACATACATATCTGCTTTGAAGACTTTTTTCTGTCATGAAGATGAGACAAATGTTTTACACAATAGCTGGGAGAAAGTTCTACAGAAAATAATTACTTTTTTGAACAATATTAAATTCTATAGCCAGTGATATTAAAGTCTATTTTGAATTTTAAATATAAAATTCTTGCAGGTATAAGTAACAAATGCAGGGGCTTCTTTCATTTTGTTCCTGTGTTATGTGGAATTTACAAATGTGAGGGTTTCTATAAGATGATTTAAGTATTATACAATCTAGTATTCACCTACAAAAATGATAACTTGAAAAGAAAATTTGAGAATAAACACAAGAACAACATCACATGTAACTAAATTCACACAAGCTTTGTTAGTTTCCATTTATTTTTTTAATATTAAATCTTTTAATTAATTAATCTCAAAATAAAGCATTTGTTAATGAGCATGTATTCCATATTTATAGGCAATAATATAAATATCACCTTACAAGTTTTTGTGTCTATTTGCAACTAGAGAAATGAGCAAAATTTAATTAAATGTAAATAATAATATTTGGAATGAATTTTATCTGTAACATGTAGGCATAACATATTTAAAAATGTAATACTGTTATTATTGCTACATTTAATGTACATTTCTTCTTTAAATATGCATTCTGTTCTTTTATACAAAATGCTTACTGTTTCTAGAAAACAGTAGGAAATAGCAGCCAATCATGTTATATGTTCCACACTTAGAGATAATTTCTTATATATTTCTCCATATTTATTGATCACTGTTTCTGTCCCACCAATTTTCTTGTCGTGTGTGTCCACACACATGCATGTTTTAGGATAAAGTCCCTCTATGTATTTTAAACTGGACTTGAACTCCCTAGGTAGCCAAACTTGTCCTCAAACTCATGGCGGCTCCCAGGATGTAGGCATTACAGCATGTGCCAAAAAGCCAAGCCCATTTTCCTGTTTACCAATCATAGTTACCCTCAGTATTCTTTGACAGCTTCAATTCTAGATGCACTTACCTTTTTGGCACTTCATATGACTCACTCATTCAAAGGCAAAAAAAATTTGATTTGAACTTCTTAAGAATTTTATAACACTTGATGTTTCTGTATGAATTGTGCAATTCTGTACTTAAGATTTTCCATCATTCAATTGTTCTGTAAGTTGCTCTGTTCTCATACTCTTCTCGCTCACTTCTTCCTTCTTCCACTCTCATAGGAAAATATTTTTGCACATATAATTTCACAAAATAATGTACCTGAGTGTTTTATAAGTTGATTTTAATATCTAAATTATTTCCTACAATACTTGATCAAAAATTATTAATAATCATTAAAATTAATGTAACATAACTGCATCACCACCTGATGAATTGATGGTGAAACTAGGGAAATCATGAGTTCATACTGAGTATTCTCCACATAAATGCATCACAGATGACCTAAAATAGTGAACACTGTCCAAAAAAACTACTGCCCTTTACTATAGTGTGTGTTTTCTCTCCTACACCCTCAGTATCTGTTTTTACCCCCTCTCTGTTTCATTTAAACTTCCAATGCTTTTAAACACTTCTCATTATCAGTAAAAAATATTATTTTCTTTCTCCCAAAATATAGATAACAGGTGTTTACATAGATATTATAGCAGATAAACACTTAGTTGGATAGTAATGTCCTCCTCTTCCCAGTACAAATGTACCAAGCCATTTCTTTCTGATTTATACCTTTTTTTCATTCTTGTATCCCTTAACTCATGTCTGAAGCTATTTCTTACCCATGTGAGTTGGACTCACCTACTTTAATTTGCTGAAGGGTATTTGATTCTACAAATCCCAGAACAATGAAAAACAAATTAGAAATATCATATGTATTTCTAAATATGCTAAGTCATAATATCACTTAAGTCAATCGTGTGTTTTCAACTTTGTGGTAATGGAGGATGGATTAGATGTTTCTAATAGAGAAAGACTGAATGTGAACTTAAGCTGGTGGAGGACTTGCCCTCCTTCATGATTTTTGGATGCCAGACCATGTAACTATCATCTCAGGGTCACATTTCCAAGTTTCTTCTAATTAATCCTTAGATAACTTTTAATAAAGCTACAATTATTTTAATAATCCTACAGTTATATTACTTTTAACATATGTTGAAAAATACCAATTTTGAGGATAATTTAAACAACCACCATTTATGCTCCCAAAAATTCCATTTCTATAGTGTTTTTGTTTCTTCAACCAAATTTTTGTTTTTCTTCCTTGTTTAAGGCCAGTCACTAAAGACAAGGAGTATTTTGGAATGTTTTAGTTTTAATTAATTTTGAAAGTGAGTGTTAATTGCATTGTACTGTTTAATATTTGGAACTGAAAAACAAAGTAATTATAAATATCAAAATATGCACACTAGTATAATAAGAGTTAAGTTTTGTCAACAATATACTTCTTTGTTAAAATAAAATGTAAAAGATTCTCAGAAAAAGATTACTGAAAAAATGTTCTTGCATTCTTCTCAGCTTTTTAATCAGTTACATCAGGCTGCAAACTAAACTATAAGGAAAACAAGAGTTATAAATGAATGCAAGAAGTTGGGTATTATTTTTGCCTCTATTATTTTTAGATGAATATGAAATTTTTGTATATTTCCTTGATGTGGTATAAAGTTTTGAATGCTGAATAATGATTAAATCAGAGTAAATAGCATATGTGTCACCTTAACCTGTTATCAATTCATTGTGATGAACACATTAAAAATCCTCTCCTCTAGATATTTCTTAGTATAAGTTTTACTCTAATATTTTAGAGGGCATTATATTGTCTCTGTGTGATAGTATAGATTCTAGTATAGATCCCAGTACATACAGTTAATTTGTTGAATATCTGATTATTAGAAACTGAAATCTTTATGTGTCTGTGCAGAACCATTCTTGGAAGCTCTAAATATGGTAGAGTAAAAATATAAAAATTATAACAGCTTCTGATTGAATCATCAAATTCATAATATTGATATACCTACTTTTGATCTGCTGCTCAATATTGACATTTTTTAAGACTAAAGTATTCACTAACCTGCTGCCTTTCAACTATAATTCTAAACCATTCATTTCTAGTTGCTTGCATTTTATCCTCTACAGAACAAAAATAGTCAGTAACTATATGCACTATTTATAATTCCTTTCCATTTATATTAAATTATATTAAAATTCAGTTTCATCAAACTAGACACATTTCAAATTCTAAATAGCTACATTTTACCAATGGTTATTGTAAAGCACTACATAGGTATAGAAACATTCATATATTTCTATCACACAGGCTGCATCAGACATTTCTATCTTTTGAGATCACAGTACAATACTAGCTAATTACAATAGTCAAGCATTACAATATGTTTTCACATATGTGTACAGTATTTTGTCTGCATCATTAAAAGTTCAACCACAATCTTGGCAGAAATTCTTCATTATGAGATGCACAAATCCAGGAAAAATTTGTTTCCTTTCTGTTGTATTGGGAATTGAAACTTGGATCTTCATACTATAGGCATATTCCAAACCTATCTTATGTTTATTTTATTATTTCACTTTATTTTTGAGACAGGGTCTCACAAAGTTTCTACATTTCCCAGGTCGGACTTGAATTTGTCATCCTCCTGCTTTGGCCCCACAGAGCAGTGCGATTACTAGCATAAGCTGACCCGCCTAGTTCAGAAACACACTTTTTTCTAAAATCATGAGGGATCAGGGATGTGGCTCAGTGGTATAACACCTGGCTGGCAAGCACAAGGTACTGAGTTGGATTCTCTGCACCTAAATAAATAAATAAAATACATGAAACCAGAAGGTTTTAAACTGTTTAGCAAGTAAGGTGAAATGTTACATATAAATTACTACTGTACCTATTAATTTAATTTAATTTAATATAATATAATATATATGACCAAAGTTAGTTTTTGCTTTTCTCAATGGAAAATTATCAGGGATCTTCAACTGTCTGTATGAGGGGTATGGTGAAAGGATGAAATAAGAAACAGAAACCTATTTAGTAACACACAGGGGAGGTCAATGC
This sequence comes from Hydrochoerus hydrochaeris, assembly GCA_004027455.1. Lineage (NCBI taxonomy): Eukaryota > Metazoa > Chordata > Mammalia > Rodentia > Hydrochaeridae > Hydrochoerus > Hydrochoerus hydrochaeris. Next base: position 59,138 of record PVLA01005092.1, on the reverse strand, counting down.
CTCAGGACTGGCAGAGACACACAGGATACTCCAAACCAGCCACTATTGCCCTAGAAAAGATTTAAGATTGGAGAAAGGTTCAGAGATCAACAGCTCTCAAGCAGTGGATAATACTGGGATGACTCAAGAGGGTGGAGATGATCTTATGTTAAGACAGATATTGCCCCGAGTGTTCTTTTCAATCTTAGTAGTTTTAGTTTACTCAGCGGGTGGGAGAGGATGGCCAATCCTAAAAGAATTAATGGGAAATCTCAAAAGGGTGATACCATAATACCAAGCCTCCATTTATCACTTAAGGAAGTATGCAAAATTAGCCATTGTGAATTTGTGGTCCCCAACATATATCCTTTTTGTTTCTTTAATACCAGTTAGAAGTTCTTACAAATATTATTATAATTTCTGCTTAATTGCCCATTATCATGGTCAATTACTGGGGTAGTTAGAAACTGCCAAAAAAAGTTAATTGTTAGAGCCTTTTCCTATATCTAATTTATTACAGCATTGCTTTGTATGTCTGTTGATTGTACTTTTCTGCTGGCTGTTCATGACTAAGTTAAACTGATATCTGTACTAATTAAAATTTAACTTTTGCTGTCTATCATGGTCAGTAAAGTTTCAGGATTTCTCTTGGAACCATGGAGACAGCCTCTCAGTTCTTGATAGTGTCAGCCATCAGGATGAGTCATGGCTGTTGCTTGACCAAGTTTCTTTCTGTGAAAGAGTTTTCTTCTCCTGATGAACCTCCTTAGTCACATTATATGTCCTAGATTACACTTTTTTGTGGTCCCACTATCTCCTTGGTCAGAAGACCAGGGGCTCACAGAATTGTGGGATATCACTGCATAGGTTCTCATATATCCTGGATCCTCATTGACCTTAGAGAACTGGGATCAAATATTGGTTGCTTTCATAGCCCATAGTTTTTAGTCTCCAAACCTGAAAATGTTAGCTGTTACATATTTGACACAGAAAATTAGAAATTAAAGCCATACATAATATTGTAGCATGACAATTATGACATTTTATAGCAATCTGAATTTCCATTTTTCCAAGAAATACTCCTTTACTCAATCATCCCCAATACATAAAAAGCTTTTACTTAACTTGACCTTTAGTGGGATGTATGTCACATATGGTTTTGTTAAAGGCAGAGTCTAATTCTAAAAGAAAATCAATCACCATAAATCATCCCTGTTTTACATTTTGGAAGACCTATAGATCTGGACATGAATACATTTAATACAACATAGGAACTACAACAGTCAATTGTCACAGTCACATGAAACTTTGATTTCTTAATTTGGTTTTGTACCAAGAGAATCTTTTAAGAGAAAACCTGATTTTATTACTTCTAGAAAAGTTAACATTTTGATGATGACCAATGTAAATATATCACAATAATATTTTTAACATTTACTAGGGTTTTCCCATAAGGCTATGGAGATATTATTGGGGCCTCCCACTAATGAACAAAAACTGGATAATGACTTTTTCTCGGCAGGATTCTTTATTCACCAAAATAGAGTCCTGTCCAATAGTTCCACAAAGCTTGAAGTGTCCCATTTTATTACTTTCATAAATTTCTGATGATCTATGAGAATGAGACCATGACATTTGACACGTAATTTTGACCAATCAGAGATTTTTGAATCATGCTACATAAACAGCAATCTTTAAAAAACTAGTTTTAACATCATTTTGACAGGTTGGCAACTCAAGTGGAGCATGTCTTTAATTTAGATGGCATTTATCACCCATCTTAAATTAGGTAAAAGTTTTAAAAATCAAAATTATAAAAAAAATTTTTTGAGCTCAGATATAACAGCTGTTACAGATTAGACTGAGAAAACAAATACATATAAGAAAGCTTATAAAATCAGAGTGCAATATATTTGGCCAATTTGAATAATGATAACTGTTTTATAGATTTAATATCTGTAAATATAGATTAGTCAGAACCTTTGTGTACATCACCAGAGATCTAGTAATAAGAATCAAAAGAAATAAAGTCTTTTACATCTGTGAGAGCAAAAACAGTCACTAAAGCTAAGACAGTTATTAAGCTTATGGTTTCTCTGATTGGAATATCCAAATTGCTGTTTTGATAGTCATGTGCAACTGTTTCTTCTTAAAGACTGTTAAAGCTAATTCTAACTATATCTAAGGAGTGAGTAGGCCAGATTTGTATGTATAAACAGCTTATCTCTGAGAGTAGCCAGTTTGCAAGATATTCTTGAGAGAAATCATGAGAAGCAGTCCTCTGGGGACAAGAGATGTGCCTATATTTAAATGCCTATTTCTGTTTAAAACTGTTATTAAATTTATAAGGTTCCCTAGGAATGTTTTATTATATCAATGAACTTTTCTGTGTTATAAAAATCAGTCAGCTATAGAAACCAGTCAGCATAATTCTTGAGGGGAGAGGAAAGAATTAATCTCCAGTTTTTCCTAATGTCTAAAAGGCAGATAACTTACACTAAAACTTGTACATTTATTTAATAGAGCTACAAGATTACATCTAGACGCATTTATAATATAACCCAGAAATACGTGAAAATCTGCTTCACTCTGGAAGGGCCCAAAGAAAGGGAAACATCATTCTGGAAATTTGTCCTTAAATTAAGCAGCCATGGAAGAGAGACTTGCCTATGATGGAACACTGTTGTATTGTTATTTTTCATGGTAAGGGCAGTGGGAAACAGACATAAGAGTGATTTCAAGTTGGCACGAGAACCTAGTCCTAGCCATGTCAAGTGCAAAGAGATGAATAAGACTGAAAGGTTTCCCAGGATGAATCTATAAACCTTAGCAAAACATGTGTCTAGACACAGAAGTTATGATTGACTCCAGCTGCACTGTCAAACAGAAAATTAAACCAAAAATTCAAAGAATCTGAATGAATGCTTCTAACATTTTGAAAGTGAGAGAAAATGAAACTATTTCAAAACTATCCTTTAGGACTTGATGTCTAATAAAAGACTCTGAATCAATAGTTCTAAAATACCAGTTTGTAAAAGAGATCCATCTCCTCTAAGGATAGACAGAGGCAGGTAATATTCCAGAAGAAATTTTAATTCTAGTGTAAAGACATCCTTGATATATTTCAATTTCTTTATCCAGTCACCTCTACAACACTATTCACTAGGCTCTGTTTGAGCACACTCTGAAAATATGTATCACAACCAATTATCTTTTTAACCTACTTTATAGGTCTAAGTAAATTCTCGAACGACTGTAATGTTCATATTAAGAACAGCTTATTCTCTCTATTTCCATTCTAAAGCAGAAACGTTGTGGGTGCTAGTAGTTAGCAGACCTAAAACAGACTTTACCAAGGTCTAAGCTGAAAAGGTATCAGGAGAAACAGTTTCTCCTCTGCCATGAGTTCTTCTTTAAATGTTCTTCCACCTTATTGTAATTTTGAATATCTAATATCCCCACCTACAGAAACAATAATTTATATTTAACATTTTTTGTAAACTTTTTGTCAGCTTACAGGTGCTGATTTGTGTTCTGGCCTGTTTCATAAACATAAAAAAAAACTGTATATATCTTTTTTCTTTTACTGACAAATCCTGCCCCATTATCCCAGCTAACTGAAAACCTTTCACATCATGAAGTGCTTTACCTTCCACTTACTTTTTGGAGTCCTCAGCTTGAAAAGAGTCCTTTTCAATTCTGGCATCTTTTTCTTTCTACTGAGGTGAGTATTCCCTCACAAGCCTAATTAGAATGTTCCTGTTCTGGCACCAAGTATCAGGGACCTGGCCAAGATGCCAAACTGTCTGTATGAGGGGTATGGTGAAAGGATGAATTAAGAAACAGAGACTATTTAGTAATACACGGAGGGGAGCTGGGAGGTCAATGCCTCAGGATGGGCAAATACTCCAGAGCCACTATTTATTGGGCATATACATTGTGGGAGAATTAGTGAAAGATTTAAGGTTGGCAGCAGTTCCAGAGGTTGACGGCTCAGCAGGCAATAGTTAACTCTGGGATGATTCAAGAGGGTGGAGATGACCCTATGCTAAGGTGGGTCTTGCCCTGGAGTGTTCTTTTTAATCTTAATAGTTTTATTTTACTCTTAGTGGGTGGTATCCTAAAAGAGTTAATAAGATATCTCAAAAGGGTGATACCAATATCTCAAACATATATTTATTTATCACTTAAGGAAGTATACAAAAGGAGCAAGGGATTTGTTTTGTTTTGATGGCATTGGGGATTGAACTCAGAGCCTTGTGCATGCTAGTCAAACATTCTACCATCAAGCTATATTCCCAGTCCTAGTTTAATATATTTTTATTTTAAAGATTAACTGTATAATTTCATCCTATTGATACAGCGGAATGAAATTCCCGACCTACTGTATGTCCGGTATGAGTTTATATTCTCTAAAATCAAAGAATAAATTTTAGGAACAAGAGAGCTTAAGAGCAGAAATGTTTATTAATAGAAAGAAAGCTACTGTCAGTGAGAGAGAGAGACAGAAATGGTTCTGAGTGGGTTTCCAAAGATTCTGTATTTTCTAGCAATGTTTACAGGGTAAAACCATGAAGTGAGGCAGGTCTAACGTGGGGAAAACTGGGCACTTGCAAGGCAGATGGGCATGAGGTGGGACAGAACTATGGTCAACCAATCAGATTAATTGTTCAAGCAAAACTGACCAAATTAGGGACAAATGGGGAAGCAATTCACATAGCCAGCAAGTATTCTTTATGTATCAGTGACTCTTCCCATAGGAGGTTGGGATGGTGACTCCTGTCTTCTCAAGGTGATCCATACCTAATCCCTAATGTTTATACTTAAGGAGGTGGCTGCATTTGTTTTGTGTCCTATCTTGAGATCCAACCCACAGCAAGAGGTGAGTGTCTCTTCCAAGGTCAGAAGACATTTGGTCCTCTGTGCCGGCTTCCTCCAGGGCCTAGCCCTGTCTGATTGTCTATGTTTTTAACTATCTCAGGTGCTTGTAACACTATCACAAAAATGTATATATATATTTTTTATAATATATATTTATATATTATAAAAAATATATAAATATATATATTATATATATTATATATATATACTACTGTGCTTCACACAAAAATATTTTTAAAAAATCATTATTGACACTTTGAATCTTTGCTTCACAATTCATTAGATAACAATCTGCAGGATTTGGGTCCCTCTTGACTTTAAGTACTTAAATATATATTCTAGATGCTGCTGAAATTGTAATCTCTTAGATCATCATAAGAGTGATGTTTTGTAGTAAATTTTATGAATATGTCTTTTTTTGAACTTCTAAGAAAGTTTGAATCCTAATTTGTATTTTCTCTTATTTTCATAGATTGTTGAAATGCATGTCATTTGATACAACCATGCATATGAAAAGATGCTAGTGCATAGTCTAGTTAATGTATACTTTAAAAAATGAATAAATGAACTACAAATGTCCCTACAGTTTGAGGCATAAATGAATTTCATTTGATCTGAGATAAAACTGATTAACAGAATTTCCGTAATATAATTGCTCCTTAATATTATTGTTCCTTCATATTATTTATATTCTCATGACAATTATGCTTCCTATTTGATCTTTCTTAATGATTAATTGAGATTTTGTTTTACATAACTGATGCACAATCTCATTCCTATTTTATGTTCAGAAGGAAAGCAAAACAGCCTACAAAGTATAAAGCAAAATATTATAGTTGTATTTATTGACATACACAGTAGAAAGATGCTTTAAAAGTATCTGTGTTGTCCTATACTCATTAAATAATTGCTTAGAAATCATGGACTTTATATACAGAATGGGAAAAATATTTTCAAAGGTATCAAACTATTTTTTCCTAGTATTCTTGAGTTTTCTTTTTTGAAATTATATTGTCATATAAGGATAACATCATTTTTCAAATGATAAAATTCAGAAATCAAATTATATCATACATCATCTTTGTAATCAGTTGACATTCACTAAATGGACAATATGTTATTTTTCCAGTTAGACAAGCTTATGATTTTCCTTGACTTTTATAATATTGAGCATGGTCCTAAGAAGTATATCAAAAACTATACTGTCAATTCTTAATGGAAATCTTCATAGAAATATAGATAATAATAATTATACATTTTCTTGGAAAAATGATAGAACAATCTATTTATTCTGGAAATATTATATACTTCACTAAGATTTACTAATGTAACTTCTAAATATTATACTTTTTTAAAAAACTACTGAAATTAAATAATATTTAAATGTCATTTGAAGCTCCTTGGAAAATCACACAAAAATTGTTTTCTTTGTACAGAACACACAGCTACAGTTGCCACACTTATTTTAAAGAAAAATAATTTTTACCCTTGTGGAAAATTATTAAAGGTATAATAAGAGAAATTTGAATTGTGTATTAACAAATATTACCTTATTGTAAGCCAAAAATATAACATAAATTTTTAAATATATTTCAAGTTGATTTTAGATTAAAACAAAATCATTTAGGATCAGGATATATATACCTCAGCAGCATAGCATCTCCTTGAAAGCACAAGGTTATGAATTTGATTCCCAGTACCAAAAAAATAAAAATCAAATTAAAGCATATGCATAGTTTTGTTAAAATGCTCATCAAAATATATAATAATTAAGGTGTATATTTTATAAAATGATTGATTGATAAGCATTAGTTCATTACTTGGAAGTGAAACATTGTCTCTAGGATATTCTAAGGAATCTTGTAAGGCAAGTGAATCTGGTTTCAGTTCCTCAGTTCCGCAGTTCCGCAGGTATTCCACTGCTAATAAGCAAACTGAATGAATGACGTTTGCTTATTCACATAAATAAATTAAGATTACTTCTTGTCTGTAAAAGATTATAGAATTCCTAACTCCTGTTATTATCCCAGGGCTATTGTTTCCACCCCTCATCCATCTACAAAAATAATTATGAATTTTTTGTCATTCAATGATGCAGTCATGCTTTATCCATATATGTCTGAATAGTTCCTTTGAAAATAATATGCAAGTTTAAATTTTTCTACAGTTAGAAAACAAAATTAATCATCATGTTTGGAGAAGTTAAATTATTCTTGTACTTGCTTTCTTTAAATTAAATGCCTGAAGTGTGTTTTTTTCTCACATTATCAAGAGAAATGTAAATTCAGATAATTTAAAGATAGAAGGAGTAAAATGCTGGGATGTATGAACTCTAGAATCATCTGAAGAAACAATTCTGTTGATAATCACTACTCTCCTCGGTCAGGAGCTATGTCCTATGGTGGAGTCTGGCTTCTTGGGTCACTCTTCTTAAATCAAAGTCTCCCTTTTGTATTGAGCCTTAGAAAGGTGTGTTTTACTGGTTCCTTGTATTCCCTCAAGGTATATTTCCTATTTTCCTATTATAAAGTACCTGCTTTTTTGTTATGGTAATTTTCTTAACAAGAGATTATTCCAAATTTCAGGATCCAATCTTATTGGAGCTTCCCTTATTGCTGAATTTAAAAGTTTTTAAATCATTTTGCTATGCTCTTTGCTCTTAATTCTCAAGGTAAAGCTGGCTAAAAGTCTCTGACAGTACTCAAGCCACAGTCTATTTGGCTAACTTGAAATTTCTTCCACTAGGTTAATTAGTCTGTTTCCTTTGACCTCAATTTCCCACAAAGTGTGTGAACATGAAAAAAATGCAGGCAAATTTTCCACCAGAGCAAAACACACGTGGCCTGGTATATTTCAATTACCAATTGGGTCCTTTCTCTCAATTTAAAACTCTTGAGCTTGTATTTTTCTACTATCAACCTCTGGTCCTCTGAGCTCTGATGAGAATCTACCATGAAACTTAACTCATGTTATTCACGGGCTGCTTCTCTAGTCAGCATTTCTAAACCAATCTCCTCCTGCAAGCCAGTTCCAAAGGCTTTTGAACTGTATGGTCCGTGACGTCCCACAAGACCTCCTCTTCTCTGGTACTAAAAGCTGTCTGTGTTACTTTCTTGTCAATGAGACGTAATGCCCCAAACCCACAAATGAAAGGAGGAATGGTTTGTTTTGGCTCACAGTTGGTAGAGGCTTCAGTGCATAATTCACTGGCTCTGAGGCAAGGCAGCATATAGCTGAGGCATGGAAGAAAAAGAACAGATGACATTTCCAAGAGAAACAGAGAGCATTCAAGGATGAGAGAGGGAAATATACTTTTTCCAGGCCACATTCTCAGTGATGCAGCTTCTCAAACCTCACTTTCCAGCATCACATTTAACTATAAACTGAGCATTATACCACGGTCCATGATCTAACTCACTTCCTCAAACCTCACCTTTGAGTACATAAGGATCTAGAGGGGACATCTAGATATAAACCCTTATATGACCCTATGCACAGTGCATCTCTAGTACTGCAACCAGCGATCCCAGGAGAACATGTCATTCAGAAACTATTTTCTCTGCTTCAACTCTAGTGATAAAAATGAAAATTGCATACAATGTTGATATGCTATACCATGGGGAAAATAAATGCAGTACATGATTCACACTTGTGATGACTTTCAAATCTATCATCCTGCCCAAAGTCCACTTTACTGAAATAAACATATATAACTTCATGCCAGAAAAAAAATACTATATTTAACTTAATAAATGTGCAGTGCCTGCCTGGGCAGCATGAGGTCATGAGTTTGATTCCTGGTACAAAAAAAAAAAAATGTATAAGGAATGTTGTCAGTAAAATTGCAATCTAAGTTTGCACAAAATGTCTTTCTATTCTGTTCTACTTTAGTTATTGTGTCAGTCAAATTATACATTGGAGTTTTATATATATATATGTGTAAACTCCAAGGTACTAATTATAACCCATTTATTGTAATATGTATATAAGTTTGAGATAATTGAATGAATTTGTAGAACTGAATATATGTGACCATGTGCAATATTCTATATAGCTTTCTTATACCATTATATAGAATTGTCTTCTATTATCTAGCATTCTGTGAGTTTTTGTATTTAAATTTAGTTGTCTCATTACATTTCATATGCATAAAACAAAATATGAAGGAAATTTTATGATGGGTTAATACTAATGTATATTCAGTATAGTTCTATAAGAATATTTTCAAATTGTTTGGGGCACACATTAAATTTAAAAGTATGATCACATAATTTGAATTTATAATGCAATTTTTTAAATATTTAATAAGTTAAATAGATCATAGAATTTTAAAAACTTTATTCATCTGTTATATTTTCCTAATTCTAAATTATGAAATTTTTAAAAATTTGAGACATCATACATTATTTGTGATAATTTTTATAAATATAATTAATAATAAGATAATAATATCAATAATTAATATATTTAGCTACAGTAGCTCAACAGCCTAAGCTCTTGCTTGGCAAGGACCAAGTTCTGAGTTTGATTTTTGGTAACTAATGTTGATAATAAGAGTAATACCAGTGTGGGCTGGGGATTTAGCTCAGCGGCATAAGCACCTGCCTTGAAAGAATGTGGTCCTGAATTTGATCCCCGGTACCAAAAAAAAAAAGAATAATAACAATGTAATTAGGCAATTTTTCTCCATATGTGTTAGTAATTTTATTTCTAGAAAACATTTCTGTGAGTGTGGAGAACTGATTAAATTTGTTTTAAACTACTGACAATGTGATTTTTCTCTAAAGATTTATATTGCATTTTTTAGAGGACAAAAATGTCTCAATATCTTCTTACAGCTTCATCATCCAACACATGTTTTGCTAAAGGTAAAAAGTTAATTTTATTATTCCCTTGAATTTTAGAACTGCGCAAAAGAAATAGGAGTTGGTTATTATTGCAAGGCTGTAAGACCTGTGTCCATTGTATCCACATCATCTGGATTACCTAGAAATTCTTAGAACTGTAAATCCTCTGGATGTGAAAGATGCTTTGTAGTATTCCACAAGACATAGGATAATTATGCTTGTCAGTATTTTAAAATGTGTGCTAGGATAAATTTTGAATATTGCCAAATGAAAGAAAGCATAAAGTGATGAAAATACCAATTACCTAGACTTGACAACTACATATTGCACATTGCAATATGCATTGATATATCATATTTTACCCTGTAAATAAATGTAACATTTCAATTAAAATAAGTGAATATTCCTCAGGTTCATTTTTAATTCTATTACATTGGAAACTGAAATTAAGAATTATTAAATCTATATTCTACAGAACATAACACATGTTTGTCATTAAAGGCTCATAAACATGGGGTATCAAATTATATTTATTCTTTAGAATATTTCTATTGATGAATTATTAATTTTAATTGTATGAGTATTATGTGAAATAATGAATTCTTAAGAGGAAAAAAAATCACAAAAATAAAGTATTGCATTTAAATATTTATTGAATATAAAAATGTATGAAAATATTTAACATCAACTGCTTTTTGGTTTTGAAAGTTTAAAAAAAACAGAAATAAATTCCTACTTGAACTACAATGAAAATACCCATAACACTATACAAAATAATATTTACTTCAATTATTATAACTACAGCAATCTTCACACATGACATAGCATATTCCACACATACCTGTCCCTTACACTGACAACATACAGGTTTCATTTTTCTCGTCTTCTTGTAGAATAGTCTTGATATCTCACTGGTCTTGGTATTCTGTCAAGAGTTTCTTATACTATTATGCAATATGAAGTTAACAGGAACAGAAAATATCAATAAAATAAATTATTTAACTCAATATATATTTAAAATAAACATCATTTTCACATTAACTATGTACTTGATTACAAAACCTGAAGGATAACATCAGAAATAAATCCCCATATGAAATACAATAAAAATTTCAATAGCACTCTACAAAAAATAATCTTTACTTCAAGTATCACACCTAAATAATGAGAAAATAGGATAAAAAAAATAAAATATACAATGTGTAATGACTGCATAGTATCGATGTCAACATTTTCACATCAACTCTGTACTTGCTTACAAAACCTAAGAAATAACACCTAAAATAAAAAACTTACTTAAGTTACAATATAAACACAAACAAAAGTCTACCAGAGAAATAATCTTTGCTTTAACTTTCTCACCCAAGTAGTTGTGTGTTTCTTCACACAAAACTACTACCTATTCCATGCACAAGTATTGCTTATACTGATAGCATGTATGTTTTGTTTTCCTGTCCTGTCTTGTAGTTAAGATTTTGTCTGGTTTTTCTGTTGTCATACTAGGTCTTCAGGATGCTCTGCTTGCCTGTCGACCTGTCAGCTCACCAGTAATGTCCATGAGTTTTGCATAGTTCCCTGTGTAGAAACATTATTTTTTTTCTCTACAGTAAATGATCTTTTATGAGTTCTGGTCCCAATCCTCTAATAAAATTTCTATATGGTATTTTAAACTTATTATCTTTGCAAACTATCAAACGAATTATGCCACATATTTAAGATCAAGGAATACACAACATTGTCCAAAGCTTTGCATCTCAAGTGATATCATAGTTGCTGCATATCTCATCAATATCTACTTCACCTTTGGTATTGTTGTAGAAAGTTTCCATTTCAGGCTTCTGTTTCATCAAGATTTTTTATGAATATTTCCATCATGGTGCAAAGTTGATATCAGCAGTACCAGTTTGTTTTTCTATGCCATTTGTAAGGCTAATGCAAATCTTTCTAAAATCCAAAAATTGTACTATACAATTCTCTGTTTTGAAATTGCAACATTTCATTTTAATTTTATGTTTTGTTGCTGTGTACATTTCCTGCAATGGCAACTTCTGCTTTGTTAGCAAATGTAGCATCAATTGGAAACTGGAAAACCAACAGTCGAATGTCACATTCCAATTAGTTTAGGAGATGTGAGGAACAAGTATCATTCTGTTTACAATTACATGAATAAGAACCTGATGACTGAGTTTGAGGACAAATTTCTAAATTGGAAGTCTAACAAGTCTTTGCATCGACAACAATATAAATTTTATGCCATATTACAACCCATTGCTTTTTCATAAATCTTTTACATTCCTGGGATTACCATGAAAAAGTCCAGCCAAATACAGCAGATCTATGAATGCTTTGGGTTCAGTTAGTGAGGTATTAGAATAAAATGATTTTTAAATATGGCTGTTGGCACATGCAGGACATTTTACTTGCATTTCAGCTATTGTGTATTTCATAGCATTTGGAAGTATTTAATTTGTTACAGTTTCTAACACTGAATGGCAGTAACGGCATTCTGTCCAAATCCTTTCATCCCTGCCAAGAATTTAACTGTATTTTTGGACTCAGTTCTAATGTTAGATCATTCCATTTGGTTGTATGACCATTTTGCAACATTTTAACTCCTCAAATATTTACCTATATTGCAGTTTTCTTCATCATTTCTATCAAAGAGGTCTGTATTTCTTGTATTTGTATTAGTTGATTCTTGCTCCACTTCATTGTCACAAGAATTTTGGCTCATATGACCAGTGTCAAAGTCATCATGATTATTATCTCCCCCATCACCTTTATGTTATGAAAATATGTATTTTACCATAATGGATCATATTTATCATCCATGCATGAGTAATTGACTATTCACTTTCAGTCTCTTCTACAGCATGTAAATATGGATTTTTATGAGTTATTGAATTGAATTAGATTCTTTTTCTACCAGAAAAATCAGAATAAACTTATTTAAAAGCAAATTCTACAATAGTGCAGGTATATTATAGCCTCTGTTATGCTCAGGTAAACCTGTGTGAAACCTGTTAGACATGGCATTACGTGGGTATAAATCATGGTTTGGCAATTTTACACATGTGCTCACACCTTGCCTTTTGTCAGATCAAGTTTGTGAACACAAAGGTTGTTTCTGCATCCCCCAGGCACAGATACTGGATTGCACAGCCTGCTGCTATTACACTAAAGCAAAAATTTACAGTAGAAAATTAAGGAATATGTTTGTGGAATCCAGTAAAGCAAAGCGTCAATGTGATTGCAATACATGGCAAATTTCAGAACAAAAAGGTAGAAAGAATTTATGATGTGCTAAGTAAATTAAACATATCCTGCAACATATTTCATAGAATATTCATTATGACCATAAAAATTCAATGATACCAAGTACTATTACACTGCAAAAAATATTGGTCACAATCCCCTTTTCCATATTAATGAGGAAAAATTCCACATTAACTACAAAAATTGAAATATATATATAGTTTAAAGAATATATATATATATATATATTTCTTGATAAGTATACCATAGCTCTTCAATATCAGTAAATAAAAGAGGTTATAGATCTATCTATAATATATGTATACATACATATATACATATATATGTATGTATATGTGTATATATATGCATATATACATATATATTATATATATGGTACTTGGCATATGTATTAATGATGAAACTTATTAAGAAAATATTATATAAATAAGACACAATATTAGCTATTTGATATTTATATATAAATTTAAAACATATGTTTAATATTTCACATCTTTTTGGAAAATACTGTAGATTATAGTATGTTGTTCAATATGATTTCTTAACCAGTAAAGGAAATCACTAGTAATGTTATAAAATTATAAGTAATAGAATATCCTAGCTTTCTCTGATTCCTAGCCAGCCCTACACTTGTTAGTAAAACTAGCATTCTTGCAAATACCAGCACTGAAATTCTATGTAATCTAATTTTTATAATATTTAGCTTTTTAATATCAAAAATAGCTTCATGGCTAAATTAGTTTCTCTCCCTACCAGATTGTATTTATTTTCATACTTAAATCTTTATTTTGGTATTCTACTTTATTTTTATGCTTATATTGTGACTTACTACATAATACAAGATCTTTGCTTAGAAGCCTCTTTTCTGTATTCCCAGTACAAAAGTATCTTCTGAAGTTTGGAATTTATCTCCAATAAGAAAGTAAAAGTAGCTACTTATTTTGTTTTAATACACATTGTGCAATACTTGTATTAATTATGCATTATCTTTTATGACACTTAAGTATTATGAATTTTATACAGTAGTTGAAAAATTATTAGTCTTATCACACATTCTGTTTTCTTGCTAAGAATTTTAGGATTAGTTATTATGTCTGTGTATAATTAAGATCAGGATTTTGTACTTTTATTTATTGTAATCTTTAATCACCAGAGTAATTCAGGTTTTAGAATATCAATAAATATGCAGAAGTTTCCAAGGGCATTTTTTTCTATTTGTATAGATATTTTTGTATTTAAAACTGAGGCAGGAACCCAAGTCTTTTTGTTTTTTACACACATATTTTCTTATGAGACTTTTGCAATATAAAGAAGCAAATTTGCTTAATGTCAGTGACAGTATGACTCCGTGGGTTAACAAAAAGAATAAAACATGTTTACTATTGCCTCATCTTTTTAATTAGGACAGCGTATACTACTTGATTTTGTTATAGAACATGCTAAAACATGTCTGATTTATAATAAAAAACTTAAGGAAGATTATTTCATAGTTCTCTAAATTTGAGCCTTGCATGGATATAGTCTACTTCACTCAACATTAGAGACGTCATTTCACCAATCTGATTCTTATCATTTGTAAATACAAGATTAAATTTATATTTTGTGTTAAAACCTTACATTGCAGGGAGGGATGCTTGGAACCATAATTCTTTTCCAGAGATGAAATGCTGTTGATTAACATAATTTAAGGTCCAAAACTGACAAGAAAGCAATCTTTATAAACTTGTCATTATTGTTAAAGGGTTAAAGTTATTTTCTTTTATTACTATTAGGTTCTGCTATTGACGCTGGATTAGTGAATGGATTTGGGAACTGTATCAAAAGGTATTTAAGGGGCCAGGGATTTAGCTCAGCAGTACAAGTGCTTGCCTGGCAAACCCAAAGTTATGAGTTTGATCCCCAGTACAAAGGAAGGAAGGAAGGAAGGAAGGAAGGAAGGAAGGAAGGAAGGAAAGAAGGAGGGAAGGAAGGAAGGAAAGAAGGAAGGAAGGAAGGAAGGAAGGAAGGAAGGAAGGAAGGAAGGAAGGAAGGAAGAACCTGTTCCACACCTTAATTTTTAATGCCTTATGTGAGTGTACAATATGGAGTGTTATGAATAATTTAAATTATTGAACTCTATGCAATGATTTCAGCCAACAAAACTCTATCTTAGTTAAGTTCTGCTAAGATGCTGAAATAAAGTTAAATCCCTCTAAAATCTTGAAGTAAGGACAAGTGTGAGTCAATTAGTGGCATCATTTTGAATCAGGAGTTTAAATCTGAGTACTTGGTTTTGGAGTTACTAAGGAACCAAGAAAGTCACCATCTTGTTTAGTAGTAGATAGAACAAAGCTTTATTGTCATGGAAAAAATGGAGCAAGATCAACTTTAGAAGGGCCAATGAGTTAGCTTTGTGCCATTAGCGCCTGCCTGGCAAGGGTGAGTTCATGAGTTCAATCCTCAGCACCAAAAAAGAAAAAGAGATCAGCTTTAGATGCAGAATTTATGACCTCATGAAATGCAATTAATCTACATGCATATATTTGCAGTAAGGGACTCTCTCTTTTTAATGGAAAATATTTAATAGAAAGCAACAATCATGCAACTTAATGGAATATTGTGCTTATTTATACTTTTTGCTTGTTGCTATTAGATCAAAAATATTTCTAAAACACTAAATTTCTTTAAATTTCAAGTGATTTCAACTACTCATATATATGGTATATATATTGAAGGTACTAGTCATATATATAATATATTGATTGTGTTCACTTAGGATACATTTATCATCCAGAACTAATGTTTGCTGGTGCATTTTAAATGAGAAGTACAAAATTTGGTAATACTGTTGCATGTTTAGAATCCCAGTACTGAATTAGGCTCAGGCAGAAGGATAACCAAGTTCTAGCCACACCTAGAAAAGTAATGAGATCCTGTATCAGAATTAAAATTAAAAATGGGTCAGGGGATATAGGTCAGTGTGAACATATTGGCTTCATTATCCACTACTGTGCAAACAAAAGACATGAAGAAATGCTCAAAAGTTATATTTAGATAGTATGATTTAGCAGAGAAGAAAGATATAATGTGTTTCAGCTTTTTGACCAACTATTTTACATTGTATCATAGCAAAATGTTGTAAAATATTTTTAAAACTATGTGTAATAAATAAATACAGTTTATAGAAATTGTTTCTGATGCTGAGTCTCCACACGTTGAAGTAAATAAGTAACTTCTCAAGTGCATGCACTGATAAACACAGAAATACACAGGCCCATGTGTAGGCGTATGCATGCAGAAACCTTCTAAAAACTGAATGCTCATGGATTCAGTGCTACATTATCATGCTATAATAATAATTATGTTTAAATTTGTGATTTTATGTTCCAAGAACTACAAGAATTTGCTTCAAGGAAGTTTTTAGGAAATAATTATTTTGGATTTGACAGATTTAAGAGTAATAACTTGTAGAAATAATATTTAGAAGTTCACACCTTGTTTTATTGATATAATTTAGTCAAATACACAGCAGTATTGTTACTCTTATTTCAAATACATCACTATAAACACTAATCACAGTCTTTTGTATATTCTTTCTAGTTATGTAAGAACGTGTCAATGTATTTTCAAAGACTGTATTTACTATGCAATACCAATAACTCTTTTTATCTTTGTATTTTGTTTTATAGAGCTTATAAAACAAATATAGAAAAATACTTATAAAATAAATATTTATTTTTAGTTATTTTTAAAGACCAGCTTTTATTTACTTATCATTTCCTGAATAGAATTTCGACTCAAGTTACACATTTTACAGTTATCTTTACAGCAAAAAAAAAAATTTTACTTATAAAATTTCTTATAAACCTATAAACTTATAAAGACAAGAAAATATAGTTTTCCTTAGTTCATCTAGAATTTTTAAAACTATTTATTCTCCCAAATACATCTTCTAGCTATCCCTTGTCACCTCTGACTGAAAAGTACATCTTATGTTAGAAAATCAACATCAAAATTTTTATCACTATACTCAGACTGATTTACGTTAAATAAAATGCATTCTAATATCTAAAAAATAAAAAAGGATGATCTAAATTTACTGTTGTTTTCCAGTAAAAATCATTTCAATAATAGACATATTGCTATTAATTCTTCTCAAAATACACCTCACTCGGAACATATTTATCCCATCGGACTTGCCACTCTGTGAGGTAGTTCCTGCAATTTCTCATAAAGTACATTAAGAGCTATGGTTAAAAATGTGTGACCAACGTGGCTGCTGAGTGCCATTCAGTGGAAGACAGGCCCATAACGCACTGTGATGTTTCCTCATCAGACTTATCCATCACCTCTGACACTTGTTACTTCTGCTTCCTCCCCAAAGTCAAAAGGACCATGAAAGGTAAATATTTTGAAAAGGTGCAGAAATATTTTGAAAGGAACACATGAGGTAAATATTTGGAAAGGATCAAATTAGCCAGAAAAACATGACAAAAACATTCATGAAAGATGACTTCAAGAGCTATCACAGAAAGTGTCAAGAATGATGGAGTAATTTTTTTGAAGTGAGGAAAAGTAGTCTGAATAATATTAATGGCTATATTCTCCTTATTGTGATATTTTTTAATTTAAACATTCACCAAATTTTGTGATTTATTCTTATTCAGCTGCCTTTTCATGTTTTTTTTTATAAAATATACAAGCTCATGGAATTATCTCAGTGAGATGCTATTTCAGAGTGTGGTCAATTAACACTACAATCATTACATGAATCAATAATAATAATTATCAGCTTTTAAAAGAACTAAATGTAAGTTTTCATATTTGCACTTTGTATATCCCTGTTGATCTAAGACATGATTTTTAATCAGTTTTGACAGGAAGGCTTAATTTTTATAAATAAAGCTTGAGCCTACCATGATTGCTAAGTATTTCTTTAGCAAAAAGTAGAAAGCAATTTCTTTGTCTCATCTAGACACTAATTTTTCCACAAAACTAGTTTTATAATTCTAAAATATTTATTTCTTAAATTAATGAAGGTATAAGAGAAATATGTTTCTCAGTCATAAATAATAGGAGTGTAAGTAAAATGTTACAAAATTCCTAATAATAACATTGAAAAAATAGCACATTTGCCATTTTTTTAATGTAAATGGTGTGATTATCCATTTAGAGGAAACAAGAATTCAGAAATAAAATATTAAGCCATAAAAACACTTATAGGTATGTTTCATTGATAAAGTTTGCTGTTTATTTAACAGTCATTAATATAATGTTTTAAGTATTTATTTAGGTTCCTTTAAAGTAATAAAAATATATAATAATGAAAAAAATGCCCAAAATGGAAGCCAACACATGCACCATGGTAAACATTGAAGTCAAAGGAGAAATACATAATAAGTGAAGGGAAAAGCAAATTTGCACTATAAATATATCCTTTCAGACAATGAAAATTTAACTGATTAACAAAGAAAAATATATTAACTATACTTAAAAAGACACTCAAGACAATTTAGAAGAAAAACATAATTAAAAAATGCAGGAAATTCTTGATATGCAAAACAAATGCATTCATTGCATACGTTTCCAGACTTATACAGAACATTAGAAACAAATATGTTAATGCAGAGACTGAAATAATCTTGATATAAAAGAGACTTCAGAACATGAAACAAATGAAGGCTAACATTGAAGTACTGAGGGGAAAGGTGTAAGTGAGAACTCTATATTAGCTGAGATATCACTTGCACACAATTTTTTTTTCAGAAATAAATTTTGAGATGTTATCTTGTTCTATTAAATTCTTGTATTGTACTATGAAAAAATCAAGATCCAAATCACAGTAGAGAAAAACTCTATACTAAAAAATATAACAGGCATTCAATGAAGAGAATAAAAGATATTAAGACTTTCATGTTATTTATAAAAAAGGCAGCAAACATCAAAGTAGTTTATTCATAGAATTAAATAAAAATAATTATATTTCAGAATCATAGGAAAATTGATAATGTTAACAGAAAATGATGATAAATGTTATAAGAAAAAGCTTATTTAGTGTATAAAGAAATTTAAAATCAGAGGGATATGAATGAAAAATTTGTATAATTCCTCTGAACACAATTATGCTTTGTCAAATTTCCACATTTTACCTATTAATAATTTCTTGAGCATATATCATTTATTCTGTGGATAATTTAAGGTTGGAAAACCCAATTCAGTTAACTTTAAACTGAATTACTTAGCCCCCATTTTCATGTATAGACTTCAGTTTACATTTTATAAGAAACTCTTACTAATAAGAACAAAACAGAGCAGTTTATAGTTTGCTTTTAATCACTGTTTCCCCTTTACCTTTGAAAGCTAGCCTCTTCCAAATTGAAATCAGAAAGTTAACATATCTTTCACCCAACTGGTATTTGCTGTATTTTATAATCTCTCTCTCTCTCTCTCTCTCTCTCTCTCTCTCTCTCTCTCTCTCTCTCTCTCTCTTCCATCTCTCATAAGGTGGATTATTATGACTGTTAACTGAATGACACAACTCCCAGGGGCTAGCTCTTTCACAAGTTTCACACATGATTTCTCTTTGGAGAATATGGAACTTCCTAGACCTATCAAGTGCTCCTCAATTTATTATTCTGCTTCCTGCTCTCTAGCACACTTCTCAAAGTCTTGCTCTTATTATTAATAGCAAGTAGTTTTCTTAGTGAAATTACAGCAAAAAAGCTCAACTTCTACTAATTTCTGTGGTGTCCACTTATGCTAATGAAAAATTCACTCTAGTTTCTTATGTCCAGTGGGGTGCTATCTATGTTTTTAACTATTTTTTTTCTTCCTTATTAATACTGCTCCAATTTTCTTTCTCCTTGTTTACAAATGGATAATAGAAGGCCAACAAAATTTTTGCTTGGGCAGATACCTTGCTGACGAATGAACTGTAAGTCTCTCCTTGTATTAGGTAACATGTACCCTCTAAAGGGACTGAAAGGAAGGAACTGAAGGAAGTGAAGCTGAGACAATGCCCCACTCCCAAACTGATAAAATGATGGTACACTGGTTTCTCCTTCTCTTCCACACTAACCATTGTGTTTATAGCTAGATACTCCCCAAAAGACTAGTGCTCATAGTCAAGGCTTTTGGAAGGTGATTAGAATAATGAGGACTTCTAGATGACTTACACTTGGAGGTGTGCTCTGGTCCAAAGAACAGGTCACAAGGGACAGTAGGTTGAAAGAGTTTATCTCCCTTTCTGGCTCCTCCCTCATCTCTCTCTCTCTCTCTGCTTGCTGCATGTCATGAGGCAACCTGCTTCTTCACTGCAAGGCCCCTCTGTCATGCAGTCCTGATGTGGACTAAGGACAAAAACAAACACTTTCTCCTTGAATTTTCAGGCACCAGGTAGTGTGTCTCATCTACAAGAAAAGTAACTAAGTCATTAAGAGAAGTGAAGTCACTACTGTGACCCTGCCTGACCATGTGGTTCAGATGATTTGGGACTGATTTATTGGCCTATGGGAGTTTAGAAAAATTTAGACATGCTATCTAGAGAATCCCTAGGATGCTGTGAGTCAAACTTGATGGAAAATCCTGGTTGGAACTTAGAAGACCAAAGTGCTGATAAAAATGAAGAATGTAAAGACCAGGTTCATGAGGCTTCAGTCCTATTGACAGTGGCACTTCAGACCATGTATGCTATGCTCTGGTGGACATTTTGCTCATGTCCTGAGACTTTGAAGAAGGCTGAAAAAGGGCAGCAGACAAATCTAGTGGAGAAAATTTCAAACAATCCAATATCCCTTTTGTAACATGGATACTACTTGCTGTTTTTATCCAGGTTTAAATTATAAAGTAGAGCAAAAAAAAACTATTTGAAAAGTTTTCATTTTTCCAGAAAGAAAGCTCTAATAAAGATGGAGCAGAGGAAAGTTTAGTTGCTTGCTTTGTAATTTTTTTCAGGAGTAAACAGCTAAGAGTTTGTCTTAAGTCTCACAGACCTTTCATTTTGACTTTTCAGCAATGCTGAAACTTTTAGAATTTTAGAGATGGACTAAATGTGCTTTGTATAACATAATGCATATGAGTCTTTGGGTGCCAGGTGCAGAATGTTACGGTTTACAGCATAATGTCCCCCTAGAGCCTCATATACTTGTGAATGGGGTTTCTGTAAGGTAATCAAATTATGCAGGTTAATATATGGCTATCTGTTAGAAGGCTGGCCTGATAGGAAGAGGCAAGTAACTGAGAGCATGACCTGAAGGGTTTTTATCTCACTCCTTTGCTTTTTTTCTCATACTCTCTGATCTCCTGCTACCATGCTATGAGCAGTATCTCTATGCACTATGGCCCTCAGCCTTGCTGTCCTGCTTTGGAGCCCTTTTACCTTGGGCTACACATGTGAACAAAAATAAACCTTTGCTTCTTTAAATTGCAAGCATTAAGTATTATGTCTCAGGGACAGAGAAATTGACTAAAACATTCCTCTTCCTTTTTTAAAATACATTTTATGAAGACTGGAAATTTGGGTATGTGTCAGGTTCACTCCTCAATCTTAATAAAATCTTCTCATCTTTTGCAACAGAGTTAGTGTTGGAAATTGCTTGGATGCAATTTCGTTTCTACGGAAAACATATTAGTTAATACCTGTCATGGTTTATTTACGTCAGTGGCCCCCAAGCCACATGAATTATGGACTTGACCTAATTTAGTGTTTGTGATTTTAGTGCTTGGATTGGTATGGTGAGTGCTACACCCACCTAGGAGTGGAGCCAGGATATGATGTAACAACGGGAACAAAGCGTGTGTCTCTCTTTCCGGTTTGTGCCTTGCTGTTTGCAGTGGCCATGAATAGCTGCCCAGCCATGCCATGCTGCCTTGGAGCCAACTGAATATGGACTGAAACCTCCAAAAACTGTAATAAATAAACCTTCCCTTACCTAATTTTGAACATCAGGTATTTTGTCTCAAGGACGAGTAAAATATAGCTAAGACAATACCCTATTATCTCAGAATTTAGAAATGCATTCCATCTTTAACTTTGGACTATTCTAGTTTGAATTTAAATTCTGAATTTTAAATACTCCAATTAATTGTAATATATTAGGCATTCGTTTTCTCTTTCAAAAGTTTGTATTTCATTTAACCATCAATAAGTATTGTATAAGCTATGAATATATTATTGTCACTATCATTTAATTTAGATGGTGTGGTTCAATTTATAATGCATAATATGGCATGTTTACAATTTTCTTTCTTTTTATTTGTAAAAATTATTACATTTTATAAACTTTTTAGTCAGCTCTTGTTTTAAACTGCATTTAAGAATAGAAGCTTTATTATAATTTCTAGACCAGTAACAATCATAATTTTGTTGTTTTTATGGTCTTCTTTAGAGGGATTTTTTCTAAATCACTGATCTCATTTGATAATATGAAAGAAAAAATATATTTAAATTTGCATGAATTTAATTTTGATAAATAATATGAAACTTTGCATTTTAATATATGTTATAAATGGACAGCAACCATAGCTCAGGCAAGCGGCAGCCACCCCAGAGAGAGAACCAGCCAGTGTCTCCTGAGATCCATGCCATGTTGGAACTTAGGGCACTGGGAAGTCAAGCAACCCACTCACCTCCCAGATAAGCAACCATGAGCCTACCGGCACACAGGCTGAGAATCAAACATCGCATCCCTCCCCTGTTAGCAACTGGGAGCCAGAGGTCTGAGCATCTCTTAGGAGGTTGACCATATGCAATATAGCAAATAGGGGACATTTCTTTCTGCAGTATAGCAAATAGGGGAGATTTGTCTTTGAAGGCAAATATTGTTACCACTGTTTTTCTTTATTCTGATTAATTGTATTGCTCTATTCAATATTCTGTTTTCATAAGTTCTATAATGTTCTGTATTTGGTTTGATTTTGCTATACCTGATTGAAACAGCAACTATTGTGAAGATAATGAGATATAATATGGTACCTATTACTGCTATCCCGGTAACTTGTTGAGACTTTCTGTACCAGTTTTACTGCACTGTCTCAATTAGCTTTGTTCTGTCTTGTTCTGTTTTATTTCACTACCTTCAAAATAATAAAAAAGTTTTTAAAAAATGGACAAAGTTGATGAATAATCAAATATCATAGACACAAATATTTCTGATTAGTTAGTAATTTAAAATTATAGCTAAAAATCAATTTATCACTTCTAATCAGTGACACTATTGTGGTTTAGATCTAAACAGTGCACCCATATTCTTAAGTGGTGGTTGGAAACGACTAAATCATGAACGCAGTGTACTCATCAGTCGACTCAAATTTTGATGACTTCAGTAGGTGAATGTGCTGTCACGAGGTGGTGCTGGATTGAAGAGGGGTCACTGGAGACATGACTCTAATGTGAAATCCTTGTCCCCTTGTTCTTCCTTTCTCTTTTTATTTCCTGGCCACAAAGGAATGTGCAGTTTTCCTTCCCCCAGGCCCTTTGTCAAGTGTTTCTGACTTGTAGTAAGCCAATGTGGGATGAGCCCCTGGAGATATGATACAAGTAAATCACTCCTCTAAATTGTATTGGGTAATTTTGTCAAAGCAATGTGAAAGTGGCTAAAAAAAGTTGAGGTCGCATGTACGGAAATCTTCCATACCTGGAGATATGAATTGAAATTAGTTCTCAGTAATACTTGAACAAAAGCATCTTATGAATTCTGTAAATTAACTTTGGTATTCTTTTATTCTACAGATATACTCTCTAAAATGGAAAAAGAATTTCATCTTCATTGAAAAAGACCAACAAAATTAAATTTTTTTTGAAATTGAAATTTTACCAAACATAGAGGATTTTCAATATTAGATTAATGAGTGAATCCATTTGACTCATGGAGCAGTGTTACAGTTTACTAGTGTAAATTCTTGATGTAAAATATCTGTGTATCTTGGTAAACTGTATAGTTAAGGAAAATATACACTCAAATATATAAGCTGATATTCTGCACCTGTAGTGGATCTGTACTTTCATATTTTCTCATGTTTTCTGTTTACTTAGGATATATCATTCTAATAAAAAGAAAAGAACAATTTCAGCAGAATCATACTATATATCCCACCCATGCTTGAACAATGAATAAAAATAAATTTGAGTAAAAAGTATGTTTTTCATCTTTTTTCATTATGCAGAAACAAAATGAGCCAGTAAAGAATTCTGGTCATGGGCTGAGGATATAGTTCAGTGACATAAGGGCCTGCCTGGCAAGTGCAAGGTCATGAGTTTGATCCCGGTACCAAAAAAAAAAAAAAAAAAATTGCTGATCACTATGTAAAGCATGATTTTCTTTCTTCTTTCTTTTAATTTTGCACTTTGTTGAATGTTTTCTTAAGTATTTAGAAAAGAAATCTAAGCTGCCATAATTTTGAAGAGTGAATTAAGAAAGGAGTTGTGAACCACTAATAGCTCTCAAGTGGCTTCAGAATGTGTGAGATGACAATAAACAGACATTGGTGAACTTTTAGAACATGATTAAATGACTTTAATCTCTGCCCTTGAGTCTTACAATAACATCTCATTTATTTTCATTCTTCTAGATTTTATTTATTGAGTTCTTTTTTATAAAAACTAATCACCTGAAACTGAATATACAGAAAATTAGCCATCTCAAGGATATGTCCTTCTTTACTAAAATATGCTAATACAATAAACTCTATGGGAGATAGTTCTTATTCCTTTAATTTTTTGCTCTTTTCCATTCAAAGTAAATGTCACCACTAAATACTGAAGCATTATTGCAGGCATATTTTATGCATACAGCAAACATTTAAAATGTGATTTAGTTTAAATTTTCTTAGAGTCTAAGATTGCTTCTAAAACTCATATAAGCCAAACACACATTCATGAGAGATTTATTAAGGACAAGTGATATATTAAAACCTTCAAAGTTACATCTTACATTAAAGATAAATTAAAACTATAAATTAAATGTGTACACAGATGAGCCTCATCTTAGCAAACTGTAATCAGACACTGTTTAATTTTCCTTTACCAGATAGATATATTAGGACCTACCAAATCTTCATAGTAACATTTTCTTTTCTCAATATTTCTGGCATTTTCCCATCAGAATTTTCTGTATAATCATAAGGTAAAGTATAAGCAGAAAAGATATTACCATCCCAATATTTCAATCTAAAGGATATATATCTGCTGTTCTCCATAATAACATACTTAGGATACAAATAATTTTAAGAGATAAATTGACTATAACTAATCAGTGTCCTCCTTAAATAATTAAGTATTAAATGATTGTGCATGTACCTGCATACTAAAGATTTTAAAACTATAGCTTTTTTTAAGTAAATGTGGTCTCCAGATAAATAACAATGTTCAAATTGTAGATTTTTGAACAATTTAATGCTCCAAAAATATTTTGACATCATTAATTGAAGCTTATGTGCTGGAGAGTTATTTGGTACAAGTGCAATTTAATGTCTTATTTTTTATAAATTATTTCTAGTGATTATCCCTACAAATGAATTTAATGTATAAAATCAATTCTTTAATCATGATATCAGTTCAGATTAAGCATTATTGCACATATTTTCTTCAGAAAGAATGACTGAGGTTTCCAAATTTTGTCTTTGGTTTGCTTATTGTATTCGGAGTCAGAATGTTAATTAATGACCTACACATTTTTTCTGTAATAGGAGTTAATTTAATTAAGTTTTGGATTATTAGTCAAAGCACTGTGATTTTACTTAATGGTTTACAAACAGCACAATAGCAAAATGTAATAGTCCAAAGCCAAAAATATAATTTTACAAAGTGTGAACTCCAATACTAGTTTCTAGCTTTAAATAAATACAGGGTGATGCTAGCACTCTCTTCAGACTTGGGAATGTTACATAAACAGACCTCATGGCTACTGTTTAGTGCATTGACAAATACATGTTCATAAAAGCAGTGCAAACTTCTCCCTTTAATTGTTACGTATTTTTTTTTTTTTTTTTGTACCAGGGATCAAACTCACAACCTTGCACTTGGCAGGCAGGTGCTTATGTCACTAAGCTAAATCTCCAGCCCTTCTCTGTTTAATTTTCATTTCACTTCATTTTTTGTTTTATTTTGTTTGAGATAGGGCTTCATTATGCACTTCAGGCTGGCCTTGATTTTGTAGCCCATGCTGGCCTTGAACTCATGGAGATCCTACTGCCTCAACCCTCAAAGTGCTACGATTATAAGGTGTGTGCCACCACAATTGACTTCCTTTCAAACTTTTTAAAATAAAGCACACAAAATATATGTGTGGCAGATTACAATCCCATAATCCTGATCTAATAAATAAAGTTGGACAGATCTCAACTACATGCAAATAATCTGTCAAATACAAAAGAAATTATTGAACTAAAGATCTTTTCTGATTTATGCACAAATGAAATGCAATTAATTCTTTTTCATACTTTATCTTTGTAATTGACAAGGAATATATCCACAATGATATTATTTTATAACTATAATATATCTATGAAACACATATTTAAAGCTCATGAGTCTAGATGAAGGAAGAAAGACAGAAAAGTTCATTGACTTTCTTACCTCAAGTTGGCAACAAGGGTGAATTTGGAATCATCCAAGACACCTGGTTCCTATGTCAATGTTTTTGTCTCTGTAAAATACTATCATTCCTCTTTCTTTAATAATAATTCACACTTATACCTGTTAATATACTGAAATAATTCATAGTAATCAGTATATAGATCACCAGAGAAGGGAGAGAGAAAGGAGAAAATGTTTTAGTTTTAACTAGAAGTATCTGGTTCTCTCTCTCTCTCTCTCTCTCTCTCTCTCTCTCTCTCTCTCTCTCTCTCTCTCCCCTAGCTCATGATTCTCCATTTCTTTCCCTTCTAATTTTTTTTTCTCTTCCTTCATTTCTGTTTTTCAGGCCAGAGGATCATGGAGAATTGGAGGTCAATCTGGGCTACACACTGAGTTCAAGGTCAACATGAACTACATAGAAACCCTCTCTCCAGAAATAAATAAATAAATAAAATATCACCATTGGAAATGAAATAATAATAATGATTTGAAAGAAATATGGGTGGTACACATAGTGGACATAAGTATTTCATTCTAAAATTATGCATATTTCAATGAAATATGATTTAAGTATTTAAAATACTAAAATCAATAAAATCAATTAAAATGATTAATGATTAAAATACTAAAATGTATGCCAATGAGTAACTATTATACTAGCAGATTAACCAAAGTATCTTAATATACTTTTAAGAGGAATACGTCAATGATATAACCTTTAAAACGTGCTTTATTTTAATTTAATGGTTTGAATACAAACTTTCAAAGAAAATGTCTACATATTTCTTCTGATGGTTTTTAAAATAGAAAATCTTTCTAAAACTGTATAGTATGAAACTGAATTTTGAGATAGTAGCAGTCTTTTAAGTGCTGTTGTTTCTTCAAAACTTTTGAAGATTAAAAACTAAGTTTCTAGGAATATATATTACAAATTATAAATATTTACAAAAAATTTGAGTAGTGATCATAAATATCCACAAGTCCTTCAAGTGTTTGCACTTTTAATCCATTGGCTCACTGACCAAATGTCCCTATTTTACTACTGAGTGGGAATTTCATCCATGAGAAAGTAGACCATATATCTGCATATCATCAGCTATTAAAGCTATTTCTTTGCATTTTCAATAATAACAGCTAGTTCACTGGTTGTGTATTTTTGAAAATTCTGACTTGCAATTTTTTTTTACTCTTCCTCTTGCCCCACAGACAAAAATAAATGAACAAACAAAAACAGCTGGATTTCTAAATGGTGATATGTAGTGTTAGATTCTTATTGCCATGTTTATTAGTGTGTAAATATGTCAGTACTGCTGTTACATAACAGTGTAGTCTATGCTTCAGAAAACTTCCACTACATAAGTAGTCCCAATTTTTTCCTAAGGCACATTGATACTAATTAGCAAACTGCTGCTCTGGACTGTTCATTTATTTGAACTTCATTAAATTAACTATCAAAAACAACTAAATAATGTAGGCTTGTCTTTTTCTATCTTCTATTTTTATCATCAGTTTTTTTCATTTTTCCTAATGACAATTCCATCAAATGACATGAATTATCAGAGAAATGATTGACCATTTCTAGAGCTTCTCCTGCATACAGCACAAGGCTCTGCAGACTTCTACAGACATCTCCTTGTAACCTTCAAAGTAGCTCCTTGGTCTTCATAGTCACCAGACATTTCAATATTTCAAATGAAAATTTAAAGTTTAATTACACAGTGTTAATTGAGGTCAAAGTAAGTTTTATAGAAAGTGTGAACTCAGAATTTCTAATTTATGAATTTATAACATAGCTTCCTCACCTAACTTGAATATGTCTGCTGACTTTTTCATATTTTCTACATTTTTGTATGTTTGGTTACTTTTTCCTTGTTCCTGAAGCTAAATACTAAATGCCAAAAATTAAAGGAGGAAAGGCTTATTTTGGCTCACTGATTGTAGAGGTTTTGATTCATAGCTGGCACAGTGAAGGGCAGAGAATCATCACAAAACAGAAACAGTATAAGGAGGGTATAAGGCAGCAGAGCAGTGAAGTAGTGAAGCAGCAGCAAGAATGATGATCAGGGAAGATCTCTTTCTATCCCTTATAATCCACCAGGCTGCACACCCTTTGGGCCCTCTGTTACCTGCAACCCAGAACTGTGCCAAAACAATCAGTGAAGTAATATAGTAATCACATACCCTTGATATCAACATTACACCCTTAATCCCACACCCTAGATCCAGCCACCTCTGAAATCCCTCCCCTCCTTACTGCTCGGGGCTTTGGAGAAATGTCTAGACATAAGGCGTAACACTATATAATGCTGCACTCTTTTTTGTTGCTTAGTCTTCTAACTGTTCTATTTTAAAACTCTTCCTTTTCCCCCTCAACCTGTTTCTCTCTCACCTCTCTTCTGTCTGTTTCTTATTTTCTTACTTCTTCTGCTTATGATTTAATTTGATTTCAAATTAAAAATAGGTCAATGTGCCTTTCATGGTAATAAATGTTTTAAAATCTTTGTTTAAACATTCACTATGTATTTGACCGCATCTTAAATAAACACCAAATTTTCAGTCATACAAAAATATTAATTAGTGATGTGATTACCTTTTCTTTTACCTACTGATATGCATTTTTCTGTGTAAATCTCGAATTAAATTAGGTAATAGTTTTATTTTTCCATTGGTAAATTACAAGTAATAGAAAAGGATTTCCTGTGTGAAATTTACCCCTGAATCTCCTATGCTTATCAGATGTCTAAGTAAAATGTCCCCTAAATTTTCATGTATTGAGAGAAGTGAATGATAGCAATGCTGTGCTCATATAGATGAATGTCCTGTTGCAGGGCATGCCCTGTGTGAAGGACACAGTGGCATAGCTAAGATTTTAGCTGTGATTCAAATATTTTTTTCTTATTCAGCATGCTAAATTATCTCCATGCCTATCTATTATACTTATTTTTAAAAATATATACTTAGACATTTTATTTTTGAATAGATCTTTTAACAGAGATCTCATTCAGTCCCTGTTCC
Organism: Hydrochoerus hydrochaeris; assembly: GCA_004027455.1. Taxonomy (NCBI): domain Eukaryota; kingdom Metazoa; phylum Chordata; class Mammalia; order Rodentia; family Hydrochaeridae; genus Hydrochoerus; species Hydrochoerus hydrochaeris. The sequence continues at coordinate 29,588 of PVLA01005092.1, read as the reverse complement.
AAAAATACCTATAAATCAATATATCATAAATTTCCATGAAACAGAATGCAATTCAATGAATGTATTTTAACTTCTGTTACAACTATTGAAAAATTATATGACCTTGCCTCTAAGATAAGACAATACAGTTTTGAGCTTGTTGATTTTAAAATGATATTAATAGGGGCTGGGGATTTAGCTCAGTGACTTAAGTGCCTGCCTGCCAAGTGCAAGGTAGTGAGTTCAATCTCTGGTACAAAAAAAAAAGGATATTAATAATAAAAATGATAATAGTAAATAGGAAAAGGAGCATAAACAATCCATTTTAAGCTGTAATTGTTTTTTAAGGAATCATTAATTTACACTGAATATATCTGATATTAATTTAGTTTATTTTATTTCTATGACGCTATTACAGATTTATCATTAATATAGAATATTTATTCATAGGAACAAAAATTTATTAAACAACTTTGAGTATTTTGACAATAATAAGCAATGCAATTTTAAAATGAATTTCAAATTGTCTCTTTTATAGTAGAACAATCTGTATAGGAACACAGGATCATAAAATTACCATTAATTTCAAATGAATGCTTTAATTTATTATATAACTATAATTGATCAATACCAGATAAATACAGATAAAGTAATCAGAGTAGCTTATATGGCAAAATAGATCTAGATTCTGAATCAGCAGAACTAGAAGCTAGTTATTTTCTCATTATCATACTATAAAATCTTGAAATACTTTTACACTTGATCAAATCTTTTAATCACTAAGTAATATACTCAGTTAAAATGACTAATAATTTTTAAACAGCTTTGTTTTATATAAAAACTTACTTTTGCTACACCATTAATATGAGTATCTCAATTTGGGAAAGATAAAGCCTTAAAAGTAACATATAAAGAGAGTATAGAATCACAGAATCATATCATTGTGTTTACCCTTTGGCTAAGGAATGCATTTAACACAGAAATAGCAATATAATTTTCAAAAATTCTGGAAGAAATAAAGCTGTGTAACTATCTGAACTGTGAATGAAAACTAGAGAGTACATGACTTCAGCTATCTGTACTAGAAGGATGGTATTTTCTAATTTATCTTTCCATTGCATTCATATAAATTTCTAATTAATAACATACAATAAAAAAGACAAGACAAACATATTTTACAACATAAAGTCAGACTGTTCTAAATAATGCTGTTTCTAGTTTCTGATGTAGGTAGTGAGGTAACAACATGAGGCAAAACTAAATTAATATCAGATATATTCAGTGTAAAATAATGATTCCTTAAAAAACAAGTGTGGCTGTAAAGTGAGATTATAAAGCTTTCTTCATCATAACTCAGTTATCCTTGAAGGAGTATAAACCTACATACATCACAAAGTTTGGTTCAGATGATAAATTAAAGCATAGTTTTGTCAAAAAAAAAAACTTGTTAAGTGCTTCGTTCTGATTTTCTTTGTTTTAAGAAGTCAGGTTCTTCACACTGGGCTACATTCCAAGATTCTCTTCTTTGTTTTCTATTTTGTGAATGTTTTGCTTAAAGATAAAATTCAAGTCTGTATTCAAATTTGTGAACCTCCTGCTTCAGCCTCCCTAGAGTGCTAGGATTGTAGAAACAAAAATCCATGTACAGCACTAAACAAACAATTTTTACTTTCATTTACTTACAAACAGTGAATGTGTGGAAGATGTGCATTGTATTAAATATGTTCATAACACTTTCAGTTTAAGAGAAATGAAATATAGCCTATTTTTAAAGATGCTAACCAAGAACTAGTATCATATATTAGTAAAATTTATGAAAATAAGATAAACAAACTATAAGATATATGTAGCATCCAAACACCTAATATGTGTCATATGCTGTAGATACTTTTGACATGAGATTAGGCGCCTTCAAAAGAGATTTTTATTTTCCTCTCATATTACTGGAATTGTAAAGATATGGGACTATTAAAAAGGAGTTACTGTATGAGGCAGAATGCAAAAAACACTTTTATTACTTAACTATCAGTGAAAATACTGACTGCTTGCTGTTTAAGAAAGTTGGTCCTGGGGTAAATAAGCCAGGAGAACTTAAAAACAAAAGAAGTCTGCAGAATGCTGTTACTCCCTAGGCAACCCTGAGCTCTATCAGGGGCAATCGATCTGTGTAAATTAGCATGTGGTCACAAACCAATACCAAAATAAATCCAAGCATGAAGATAAAATATCACACAAGGAGGATGAGAAAAAGTGGAAAAGAACCCCTGTATCTTTTTCCAATTGCTTTCATACAAGTTTTCAAAGCAATGTGTGTTGTATGAGAAAGATTGTGATTTTCAGAACCACAGATAATTTTTTTGTATATATGGAAAACTGTAGGGAACGAAAATAACATCTTGAGATGTACAAGCCAATAGTACCTGAAAAAATTCAGTGAATTATAAAGAATTGTCTAGTCATAAGCATTAATAAGTTAAATACATCTAATAGGAAATCTTGACACATTCTGTTTAGGAAAAGTTTAATAACAAAAAAATTCTCTTTTGAAGAAAATTAAACATTAAAATTATTATGATAGTATTTTGATTACTCGTGTTACATCATCATGTATTAACTTAAATGTTAAGGTAAATCTTATGCCCAGACACAAATGCAAAAATATTTACTTCGGATGTAGAGAGTAATAACAGCACACATGTACCAACTGACATTTTAATAAATATAAAGATTTTTAAATTTTAATTTCCTTTATGACAATCAGTGTTGAACATCCTTTCATTTGCTTATATGTCCATTTGTAGTTTCTTTGGAGAAGTGTCATTTCAGAACTTTTCCTATTTAAAACAACATGGAATAATGAAGCTTTTTAAAATCATGCTTGACTTTTATGAGTATTTCTATATCTAGATACAAGTCTTTTAACACAGTAACTTTCATGGAGCACAATTTAAGTAGGATACAGTTTAACTCGTCGTTTTCTACATGGATTCTGTTTTGGCAAATTGTAAAATGTATCACCAAATTCAATGTCACACAAATTGCATGTTTTGTATTTTGAACATTTGATAAAAGTGTGAGGTCCAGATCTTATTTCCTTTTTTCCTTCCTTCTTTCCTTCTTTCCTTCTTTCCTTCCTTTCTTCCTTCCTTCCTTCCTTCCTTCCTTCCTTCCTTCCTTCCTTCCTTCCTTCCTTTCCTTCCGTCTTTCTTGGGGTATTTAATTATTCCAGCTCCTTAGGTTGAAAAAAGCATCGTTTCTCCAAAGGAGGTTACTTTTTTTTCACCTGAATATAGCCTTTTCTAAATTAAATTCAGTTCCATTTTTTGTAATTTGAAGGATTTTATCAGAAAACATGTGTTCATGTAATTTTGTTTTACATCTATTAATAAAGTATTTTCTTAACTCAGTATGTAAGTGTAATGGATTATGCCACTTGACAAATATTGAAACTCCTTTGTATTTCTAAAGTGAATGCCACTTGATCTTAATATATTATTCCTTTTGTATATTGCTGGATTCAGATTGTTAATATTTTAAAGCTTTTTCTTACATGTTGATTATATAATATAAATTAATGGCTTTATTTTTCTATTATATCTTTATCTCATTTTGATAATGAGTTAACATTGATTTTGTGAAAAGAATCGAAAGGGGTCACTTACTCTTCCATGTTGTAAAAGAAATGATATCACACCTTTAATTAAAAACTAAAATTTAAACTTTAATTTCCTCATATTTGATTTTTTTAAAAAAATTCAGAAAAGCCAATAAATTATGGGGTTTTTAAATGTTCATTTCTAATTCAACACATTTAATAGACATATGGCTAAACAAGTTGTTTATTATATTTCTCCTTTGTGTGAATTTTTAGAGTTCAAGTCTTTCAAGAAAGTGTTTCATTTCATTAAGATACTAAGCCCATGGCATGTTGTTAGACATAGTATCCCTTTGCTTTTCCTGTAATAACTGTGGAATTAGTAGTGATGTTCCATTTTCTCATTTCTAATTTAATAATAGAATTTCTATAAAATTATTCTGACCAATGTTGACAAAAAGGAATAAACTTCAGTCACAGAACTCCATGGATAAGAGTGTGTTAAAGTTTAATGAGAAATCCTTAGAAATGGTTGAGTTTACATAATTTTTCCAAGAAAAATACTATTTTGATTGTATTTTTATAATCATTTGATTTTATAATGTAATATTTTCTCTGTGTAGGATGAAACAACATGAAAAGTTGTTCAGGTATTTAACAGTTATTATATATTTTTATGGAAACAATGGGTTTTAAGTTTTTCATTAACAATGAGTAAACAAATTTAGACTACAAGGCCACAAATTATAGCCTGCCTTACAATAAAAAGATGTTTAAGACTTGATAAAATTACTATACATTAATCCTAGAAATGCAATTTCTAAGAAGATAATATTTACTTAAAGTGTGCATTTATTACTTTGATACAGTGAAAAGTATTTATGTTTTGTCTCTTCATGTGAATTAATTATATAATTTAAGAATTTTTATAAACCAAAAATATTAAGATATATTGTTTATGGCTGGATATACTTTTCTATAACTTCAGTTGCTAAATAAATATTTATGTTAGAAAAGAGAAAAACAGATAAATATAGTTTATACTTTATTGGTATGAATATCTAAATGTAAAGGGATAATAAATGAATCTATATAATATAATCATTATTGTTATCACAAGAAAAATGTCTCAGTGTTTATATATATATGTTTAGGTTTTCAATTCTTTCTGTATTTTATTTAATGTTTCCTCCCAATACTTAAATTGTTTCCTGATGAATCACTCATCTTATATCATTTAAGTTTAGATTGTTTATACAAGACTTTTTTTCTTGTGTGATACAAACATTTCTAAAAATTTTGAAGAACAGATATGATTGAAACTCATAAATATTGTTTGGTTTCATTTTCATTCATTTCAAATGGTTTCCAGTTTACTTGTGTGTTCTTTCTTGAATAATGTGAATTTTTTATGTGAAATTTAGAAATGTACTGGAAATAAAAGAGATAACTTTAAGTGGAAATAGATGAAAGTCTATTGTAATAAAAAAGCACAGCTTGTAGCTATATATGAAGTATAAATTAAAAAAAAACTGAATTTTGCAATCCACAGACAAATCAGTACTGAACAGCACAGTGAAGCCAAATACTTCACAGTGGAGACCACAAAGCATCTTTTGGATGAAATCCTACTTTTTGTGTTCATAGTACTATTTTTTTTACTATGGTTCTTTAATTCCATTGCTTGGTAAATTAATATTTGTTTTAGTTTATCTGTCTATACAATTGTTTATTTTCTTTTCCTCAGATCTTTTTCTAACCTTGCAACTGATTGTGAGGGACTTTGTAACCCTTTGAAAATTTAGTTTGTGAATTTTGTTATTTCAGTTCTCTGATGAACTCAAACAATGTGGCTCTGGAGGTAATCTGTTTTCTTAATCTCTGTTAATACACAGCAGCATTGTCTTGTGTAGAATATCCTAAATGGAAGCACACATTCTCAAGTCAAAATTTTATCTTTTTGACATCTGAAATGTAACAAAAATGAGTCACCTGCCACTACTATAAAATTATATGTGAGTTATAGGAAAATTCGCATATTGATACACATGTATTTTCAACACAAAATGCACTACTGTTTACACACATGTGCATTTTTAAAAGTAGAGCTTCAAACCAGTGAATCAAGCAGAAAGAGGTCTGCACACTATTAAATATGCATTACTTTTACAAGCACATTTGATAATTTCCTTAAATAAAATTTCAAGCACAGTGTCAAAATTCATGAAAGTTTAAGCACTATAAAATATAGCAAGGCAAAATTCTTGGAAATAATCTTTAGTCCTTTTAGTTGTCACATAATCTTATGACACAGTTGCAAGGAATTGAACTAATATCATTACTTTATGCACTATATATGCAGACGCTCCTCAGTCTTCTGTAAGGATTGGCGGCAGCATCTTTCATGGATGCCAGCATGTGCTGATGGAGTAGCCCTGTAGGTAAAACGGTGTAGTACTGGGTATGAACAGTCTCTTGTACAACTTAAAATCATCGCTGGATTCCTTATAACACCTGTTACATGTAAATTTTACACACAGTGTTTAAATCCTAAAAGGCAAGAAAAATATCAACATGTTTATGATAATTTTATAATAATTTTTGTGAAAATTTTTATCCAAACTTGGATGAGTCTGTGGTTAAAGAACTTGGAGAGATGAGATGTTCTTGAAAACATCAAAAAAATGGACAGTACTGAGTGAGAGAATTAAATTTATATATCTAATAATTTAATCACTCTATTTTACACAAAAAATAGTAAATTGAACATGATACTTTAACATAGAATAAACTATATACCAATTAATACTATTTAAATTTAAACATCAAATTCATTCTCTATGAAAATCATTCACAACCTTGACTATCAGAGACCTTGCACCTTGTTAAATGGTAGGCTTTCTGCTAAATATAAATGTTGCTGAAAAACTTATAATACTTAAGTGTTAAAAATCTATGATTAATTGTATGAAAAATCAACATCATCTATATTTCATCATTAGATTCAGTTTTTCATTCTTTTTATAATAATTTCACTGAAAGTATCCGTTTGTTACGTAGTAAAAATAATAGATCATCAATGTTTCATAGAATTAAAGCAAATAAGAGAGAATAAGTTAACTAATATTCGCTACCACTCTAGGTATAATTTTAATCTGAAGCCTTAAATGTGGATCAATGAATAAATAAGATAGAGAGAAAGTAGATATCTTAATAAAAAATCCTTGATTGTCACATTTTATGCATTTTAACATAGATAATATGCTACTTCAAGTAATGTTTATTGTTCTCCCAAATATTCAGACTTTATTCTTAAAAAATATTATGCATTATCAAATATTTGTAGCTGATGAGAATAGCATGCAAATCAGATTTGGTTTCTTATCTTATTTCAAATAAAAGGATTTCAATATGATATTCAAACAATAGGAAATATTTACATAAGACATTGTAAAATTAAAATAAATCAAGCATCACAAAAACATAGTGCTTTACCACTTCCAAATTATGGACATTTAAGATTAAATAAACCATATTTTATAAAGTATATTTTATAACTAAAAATATAAAATTAAAATCTCCCAAAATACCTCTGAATTCACCATACCAGACCTATTTTCATGGCTGACCCATTACTATTCTGCAATAAAATAACCAACTACCTGTCTCCACCACAATATCTTCTCAACATTCATACATTATTTTGGTTCATTGAAAAACCAAATAGAAAACATTTGTAGATATGTCTTTCTTTTGTTATAAGAATATTTTAGACACTTTATTCTGTCCCATGACTTTGTGTTACCAGGTTCATTTATGCCAATGTACCTTTTAAATGATTCCAAGATGAAAGTTTTGGCCATGTGATCTCTACCATGAAAAAAAAAGCAGTTATTTTGAAGAAGTGGATAAATCATGAATGCTTATGAGTTACAAAAGAGTAATGATCACTACTGGCACTTCTAATGACCAGGCACATGAAAGAGGATTTCACAGTAAGTTTCTGGGAAAATTTGTCAACATATACAACTGCCTGAGAAGCAAATAAAAGAAGTGGTACAAAACGAAAAAGTATACTTCTAAAGGAAGAAATAGCACTATGTATAAGTACAGACAAAAGTAATGTGTCCATGCAAAAGTATATATTGATTTGAACTCATGCTAGGTTGGTACATCTCTTAATTACTTTTCTTGTTGCTGAGACAAAATACTTGACTCCAGAAGTTAAAGAGGGAAAGGTTTATATAGCTCACAGCTTGTGTACATTTCAGTTCATAATCAACTGGCTCTAAGGCAGGGTGGCACATGGCAAAGCAGTAACATGGTGGCAAATTTGCTGTCTTCATGGTGGCAGAAGATTGTAAAAGCAACAAAGGAGAGAAGGGGCAAGTCTCTTTTTCTCCCTTGTCTTATATGGAGGCCACTCAGCTAGAGCAGGTGTAGCACTCACACTCAGCCCCAGCACTGCATTTTTAATCAATCACAAACTCAAGACTCAGACAACTTTGAAAAGCTCACCTCCCATGACTGCATGAGGGTTTGAGGGCACGTCTAGACACAAACTATAACAGCACTCATAGATTTTAAAACTGCATATTATTCTTAGTTTTAAAATTAATAAGCTATGAAACATTCTTTTTTTGAAAAGTTCATCTCATAAAAACTGATTAAAGTAGAATTACAGGGTTAATTTTTCTGTGAGTCTAAATTTAACCACTTCATATGTACATTAAAGTTTCTTCACTGTGATAGCACAGATTTTATGTTACAGTGATTTTACTTCATAGAATATAGAGAAATACATTCTATGGACTACAATTCAATTTAATCTCATTTACAAAGCTATAAATTTGGATTATATGGTATTATTGCCATCATTTTTTGCTTCAATTACATTATGATTTCCTGCATAGTAAAGAAGTACATCTTTCTGTCTGTAGAACCAAATTAAACCACTTTGGAAGGATTCTATAGTCATGGAGCATGTATAAAATTTAATGTAAAAGGGAGAAAACTAAACTTAGAAGATAAATTTGTAATCAACAATACAGTCCCATTTTGTTCTACTAAGAGACTTCTGATATCTGGAGACTTATAGAAAAAATCTTTTTGTTTTAATTTCCTTTCTTTTTTATTTACAAAGTCTATATTTTAATAATAATTTATGGTCAACCCAGAGAATCCTTATCAAATCTTGTGTTTTACAGACAATTCAAAATTGTTTGATTTATACTGATGATGGAGATAGATAGTTCCTTTTCAGATTCAATACAAACAATGAAAGCATACATTTCAATCATTGTAGAATGTGAAAAATGTTGATTACAGACATGTAGCTAAGCTCTAGAGTACTTGTCTAGCATGTGTGAACCCCGCACTTTTTGATCCCCAGCACCATAAAAATGCAGAAAATATAAAGTGAGTTGAGGAATTGAGAAAATTGAAATTGGAAGAGAATAGGATAAAGTGCAAAATAAAAGGAAGACTCACTCTTACTCTGTGCCTTCACTCTACCATAATAAGATACATATTTTTTAAATTTATAAGATTTTTAAATTTCTAAGGCAAGTTTGAACACCCTGAGTCTGAGGTGATAGAAGTAGTTTGGTATGATCTATCTATGAAGACATGGGTGAAAAACATTGGTTTGTGAGTGGTGCCTAAAGATATTTAAATAACTGCATTCACTTCATGATCCTGACTCTGAAATATCAGTTTCTTGTTGATTCTATCTCTATACAAAAGTCTTTGATGTTTTGTGAATATATCAGAAATGCTACTAATTTAGGGATTTTGTGCTTTTTATTTCCTCCAATGTGAACTATTTCTTAAGATACTTGTTTGAATAATTCTCAGAAGTATTTTGATTCTTTATACATTACTCATAAATGAAGCATACAGTGATTAACTTTACAAAATTCTATACAGCATTTCAATAATAGCATTGTGAGAAGTTCCAGGAACCCTTCCCAGTCACACATGATAACATAAAATTATTTTATAAGGCATCCACATAAGGTCTCTAAAAATTGTGCAGAGACATTGTAAAGTACATGAGATATGCTGGGTACATGTTTACCATAAATGGAGAAACACTTTTGCAAAACTAGGTACTGAATATTAACAATAAGACTGAATGCCTATAGCCATATGGCAATTTCTTCCTACACTGTTGAATACTGTAGTGTACAAAGTATAAGAACATAGAGACGCATTTACCACCAAGGCCAATCTGAAGAAGACGCAGAGCAGTGATGTGGAGATTCTTCCACGTATGTGTGAGACAGAAGCATTGCTTCAGAGATCGCGTGCTGGGAATATTTGGCCCTGATCTCCCTTTTTGCAGTTTTCTCATTGAGCAGTGACTGCGTGGCAGAAGAAGCCAGACAAGAAACGCAGACACTATTACATTTGTCAAACACCCCATAGGTAAATTAAGATTCGTTGTGGAAATGAAGTAATTATTTCTGGAAACCTGTAGAAATTTTGCTCAAGAGGAGAGGCAGACATAAAATAAAGACTTCTAATACTTTCTTTTCAGAGACTGAATTATTTAGGAACATGGTTAGCAAAGTTTAAGCCTCGAAGTCCTTTTAAAACCAGTGCCTGTGTAGAGAAGGATGATAAACAAAGAGAAGGATGATAGATCCAGTATAACAACCATGCAAGCCACAGACTGTCTAGAAGTTTAAGAGAAAGAAAAGGGAAAAAACTATAAAAAATGTCCTTCCTAATTTGAATCATTAAGATATTCACCACAATTACTACTCCAGCAGAAGAATCCATATATAATTTTATCAGAATGCGAGATGCTTTTGAGAATTTCCAAACCGATAACCATCCAAACAAATAAAACAATTAGTAAAGGAGAACTATGCATTATACCAACAAAATCAGATAGTCTAAAAGAAAGATTATGGAAAGAGAAACAGAACCCAGGAAAAACCACTGATATCCCCATCTTGCTGTACACACTCACATTCAAGGCTGTTTCATTAGAGTAGCATTTTTGGAGACTACATCTATGGAGAAAATACAGATCATTAAAGTTATTCAGTCAAGCTAACCAGTATAGAAGACAACAAGCAATTACAGCAATAACCACAAGATTGGTGGTGCATATACAGAGTTGCTACTACATATTATTGAAAATATTCATTGTCAACAAAATATTACAAGATAATTTGAATAAAAGAAGTTATGACTCATAAACAGATATGAAAGCACAGAACAGAATTATTATTAGAGAAGGCCCATAGTTTGGGCTTATGATGTGAAACTTCAAAGCCACTACTTCAAATATTGAAAAATAAATAAATAAATTTTAAATTTAAAACAAGGAAGATGACAGTGTTTTATATTAATAGAAAAGAAAATGTAACAATAAAAAATTTCAAAAATTGAAACTATAGTAAACAAAATTGAAAACTGACCAGAAGATCATATGTATAAATTCTTGTTATCAGAAGAAACAATAAGCAAATATGAAGATACGGCAGTATGTATTTTGCAATCTGAATTATATAGAGTATGATTAATTAATTAATGTCAATGAATATGGATCCTTGAAAAAGTGTGAGAAACCATTTAACATACTAACATACCAGAAGTGATGGTGATAGAAAAAATAGAGGAACTCAGACCAAAACTTCTGATATTATATGAAAAATACCAATTTACATAGCCAATATTGCAATTGACTCTAAGTAGATAAATCAATGATATTCACACTACACACATCATAGTAAGAATGTCAAATAGGAAGAGAAAATCTTGAAAAATAAAACCAAGAGATAAATTAATGTCACTTACAAAAACATACCAAAAAGATTAAATGTTTATTTCTTAACATAAAATTGCAGAGTAGGACACATTGGGCAGCGTAATATTATGTGTGATATATTTATACTTCAGCAATGATGACAAAATAAAGAATTTTCCAAATTAAAAAGGTGAGCAAATTCATTGCTATTAAACATTTATTGCAATAAACATTAAAAGAAGAACATTAGTCTGAAATAAAGTGGCAGCAGACAGCAAGTCAAATCTGCCAAATAGAAAGTCCAGCATAGACGGTGCAGGGGTGGTAAGTGTAAATCACTGTTAGTTTGCATTCTTAACTTTGTGAAACTTACTTTAGCTAGCTTGACCAAACATGCATATAAAGGTGCTGTTCAGCTAGTATATAAATGGAATAAACTTTGATACAAACATCATATAGGAAATTGGCAGAAGTACAGATGCTTCAGAATAAGAAAATCATATCAGATCAAACCATTAATGCAGAAAAATGAATACTAGAAATGGCAAATATGATGCTTAATATAGAAAATAAACAAGAAAAAAAGGAAGAAAGGAAAGAAAAAAGAATGAATGAAAGAAAAGATGAAATTGCTTTTTTCCACGCATTAAAAATCATAATCTTGTATAAGTAATAGTAATAATAATCTATCACTAAGTTTATAGCATATAAAAGGTAATGCTGCGTAAAATAGTAGTAGAATAATTGGAATACTAGATATATAGAGGAGAATTTATATCACTCACTGTGTTAAATTAAAAGAAGAATAAATAGATTCTGATAATACAGGGTGTATTTTGTAAGCTCTATAATATTATGATTGAGAATGTAACTCAAAAAGTCATAAAGGAATTTAAATGTTGTACTATACAGCAATTTACTACTGCAAAAAATGAAAATTATGCATGAGGATTATCTCACAAATACGTTAGACATTTGTAAAACAAAAAAGAAAATGTTATTTTTAAGAAAACCATAGAAAAAATTACATAAATTATGAGTAGATTAAGTCAACCAATGAAAAATTATACTTATCTGGTTTAAAAATATGTTAGTCAGAAGACATGTTTGATACAAAGATACAAATAATTTAACAACTAAATAGGTAAAATGAAACTTATCATGAAAACCTCAACCTTAGAGAGCAAATAGCATCTCGTACAAAGTTGAATGAAAAAAACTTATGTTCCAAAAGAGAAATATTGTAGGATGATAAAAATAACACATAGATAGATAAACATAAATATATAGATATTCCAAAATGGGTGAAGCAAAACATAAAAATATAGAAAAAATAGTCAATTAAGAAACAACAGTTGGAGACACTTCCAGCAATGGATAAAACTAGTATGAAGAAATAACAAAGATATCAAAGATAACAATACAAAACCACAAAGCCTAACAGATATTCCATGCAACAACAAAAATAAAAGTAATCATGTAATATTGTGTAGGATAAATCACATCTTATAACACAAAGTTAGCAAATTAACAATTGTGAAGTCATTCAAAATATTTTTTCTGAATACAAAAGTGTTACATTTGAAATCAGACACATAAGGTAGTTTGAAAAATATGCCAATAAATTGCAAATTAAACATCACACACCTGAATATCAAGGAGGTCACAAATAAAATTAGATAACACTTTACCAAAAATGAAACAAACACTTTAAAACAGCCAAATTTACAAGATGGAGGGTTTTGAGAGAAATATATATCTATCAAAGCCTATTTTAAAAAAAAGATGATCTCAATTAAGTAATAAAAAATACATTAACCACTAGAAAATAAACAACATAATAAAACCATGACTAACATAAAAAGAAATAATATAGATTGAAATGACAATTTATGCAAAAGACTACAGAAACTAAAAAAATCAGCAAGACCAAATTTAGATTAAAGGTTACAAAAAATGACATGTTTTTAGTAAACTATCAAGACAAATAGAAAGAAGTTTCAATTTCCAAAATCAAGAAAGAGAGAAGAAACATTATATCTAATTTAAAAGAGCAAGGAAAAAGTTTATCAATGAATACTACTAGCAGGAAAATTCATGTATCATACATATCATGGATGTATCAGACAAGGGTCTAATTCATGTTCTAGGCAGATTACATAGGTGTAGGTTGGGATTTTTTTATACTATTCAAAAGAGCTTGCAATTATATATATATATATATATATAGTTTATTTCTGTATGTATTTCTTGACTTCATTGTTTGCGTTGAGAAGTCTGCTGTGAATCTGATAGGCTTTCCTTTATAGGTGATCTGTCTTTCTCTCTAACAGCTTTTAATATTCTGTTCTTATGTTGGATTTCTGGGATGGTGATTATTATATGTCTGGGTGTAGTTTTATTTTGGCTATGGCAGTTTGGAGTTCTATATGCTTCACTAATCTGTATGTCAGTTTCCACTCTCACGTTTAGGAAATTTTCAGCTGTTACTTCTGTAAATAGCCTCTTGATATCATTTATGTTGTCCTCTTCTTTTTCATTTATCCCTATTAATCTTATGTTGTTTTTCTTTGCATCATCTTGCAAGTATTGAATTGTTATTTCCTGATTCCTTGTTATTTTTTTTAAAAAATCTTTCCTTTTCTGTTCACTAGCTGCAATCTTATCTTCGAGGTCTGAAATTCTGTCTTCACTTTAGTTGAGGAGGTTTTGGCAACTTTCAATAGAATTTTTGATCTCATGTATATCTCTTTGAATCTGCTTCATGCATTCTGTTTGTTTCTTATACTGTTCGTTCAGGGATTCTATCTGTTTGCTTTGTTCCTCTAATATTTTAGCTGTGTCTTCTTTAGTTGTATTCACTACTTCTTTCACTACTTTTATCATTTCTTCTTTTACCTAGGAGATTATTTCTGATTTGAGTTCCTTCATAGCTTCCTGTACTTGCTTCTTTATTTCAGTTGATATCATTTCAGGTATTTCAGGTGTATGACTAGTATTTTCTTCTATGTATGTGGATCCCAGGCTTTCTTGGGATGGGATCGAGGTTTGAGACTGCATTTTGGTCTTTTGTTTTGTCATTTTCCTATATTTCCGTGTTTTGAGTGATGTTCCAAAACTTTTCCTGGGCGAGTTTTCTTGACTTAATTGTTTGTGTTGAGAAGTCTGCTGTGATTGTGATAGGTTTTCTTTTACAGGTATCTGTCTTTTCTCTCTAACAGCTTTTAATATTCTCAGACTGTAGTTGCCTATAGGTAACAAACAAGAGAATGCAAGAGGAACTAATGTGGACAGAAACAGAATGGAATTGTAATAGTTAGACAGTAATTATTATCTTACTGAGAAAATTCAGTCTCAGAAGTCATGAATGAATGACAGAAAATATTTAAAGAACCAGAAGAGATCCAGGATCAATTATTCAAAAATAAAGAATACTACAGTGAGCCCTGGGTTTAATTCCCAGAACCAGTAGTAAAACCAAAAATCAGTCAATGCAATATCCATATATTTATAAATAGGATAAAAAACAAAACAAACAAAAAAGCCACAAGATCATGTCAATAGACAGAGAGAAAACAGAGAAAACATTTGAAAATATTTCAAAATCCTTTCACAATAAACATTCATTCATGCCCAGTTTCCAACACTTTATAATACTAAAGTGAGGCTGGAGATTTAGCTCAGTGGCATAAGTGCTTGCCTGGCAGGTGCACAGTCATGAGTTCGATCCCCAGTACCAAAAAGAAAAAAAAAAGGAATATAATACTAATGTGACAATAGATTCTTAATTTATCCACAGATTATAGCAATACTAGATAGCCTTTATATAGCTTTTACTTGTGCAATGGTGAGAAAAAAATGTGAGTATGAGATATTAATCTCAGGATTTTTCATATGATAAACCAGAGCTCTAAAACTGAGCTACAATCCTAAGACTTTTGAAATTTGTTGTAATTTGAGACAGTCATATACTAAATTGTTCAGTCTGGCTTTAAACTTCTTATTCTCCTCCTTTAGTCATGTCAATAACTGGGACTATATTTATGCACTAACATGTCTGGCTATAGTAACATTTTGGAGTAACCTAGAAATGAATGCACACAGTTATCAATGATTATCTTTTTGCAAGAATGAAAAGCTTTCAGTTGGAATTCTTTTCAATGAATGATGTTGAGGCAACTGACATCTCTAAAGAATAAAGTTGGAATTTTCCTGTTACTACACACCAAAATAATGTTAGGTAAGTAATAAATCTAAATATAGAAAATAATAGTATAAGACTCTTAGATGAATGCACAAGAGCAAGTCTTAGCTGTTTAGTTTTAGGGAAAGTTGTAATAGATATTGACAGGAGTAAAAACTATGGAGGGGGAAAATGATAAATTCAGCTTCACTAAAGCAAATATTTTCATTGTTATTTCTAAAAACGTACAGAAAGTGTAAAAGCTTCCTACAAGATGGTAGAAATTATTTGAAAATAATCTAATAAAAAACTTATAATCAGAAAGAAAATCAATGAAAACACCTTACTAAATTAAAAAAAAGACTTTGTAATCTAATGCAACATTATTAGAAATTCTATTTTAATATTGCTTTATTAGTACATTTTGCAGTATATAATGATTATATTTCTCAAATATCTAAAAGAAAATTTCACAAGAAGTATGCTGATTGCTAACAAGAATTTAAAGTGATGTCCTCATTACTTGTTAAGTAAATGCCACTCAATTTGCAAGGAGACCCTACATCACCCGGACTACAGCGTACATTTTTAAAATGAGACTTATGGTATTAAGGGTTCCAGTACACATAACTTTTAGAGATTGCATATAGGATCCAATTCTTCAAAAGCATAAAACTAACATATGACCCAGAAGTCTTATTCTCTATATATCCATATAAAATAAAAATATAAATCTATGCTTTAACTTGTACACTAATGTCTATGGAATAATGAAGCCAAAATACAAGTTTAAAACAGACCAAATGTCCTTAAACATTTAAATAGAGAAAATATGTCAACACAATGACATATTTATTAACAAATAAATGAGGCATTAGTAACATGCTACACCACAGATGAACCTTGAAAATATGTTGCTTCACTAAAGAAGCAAATAACAAAAGATAACACATTGCTTGATTTTATTTATATAGAATGTTCAAAAGCATAAAGATAGGCTGGATTATAGGCGGCCTAGGACTTGAGAGTGATTAATGCCTGAGGCAAATTTGGGGATGAAAAATCCTACAATTTATTGTGTAGATGCTTGTGACATTCTGAAAATGCCTTAAGGACATTGAAATTTACACTTTAAATTAATTTTGTGGTGTATGGATTGATGTCTCAATAAC
The DNA here is from genome assembly GCA_004027455.1 of Hydrochoerus hydrochaeris. Classification (NCBI taxonomy): domain Eukaryota; kingdom Metazoa; phylum Chordata; class Mammalia; order Rodentia; family Hydrochaeridae; genus Hydrochoerus; species Hydrochoerus hydrochaeris. The sequence goes on along the minus strand of PVLA01005092.1, from coordinate 12,897 downwards.
ATTGTTTTAAATAAATAATAGAAATAATTCTGCTCATCCTTGAAAGCCTCTCAAAATGTTTACCAATTCCACTTGACTTTTCTGTTAACTTAAAAATAATTCTCATGCCAAACAATAGGCTTCTTTTCAAATCATAATGCAACTTGCATGGGGACACTAATTTTTTGGTCTTTGTTTTTCCATTGATATTTCTTAACAGCATAGAAAATATCACAATATAGTAGAAATAGTATCTATACATCTAAAAAATCTGATAATACAAAAAAGGAACAAAAATAACTATACTGAAAAATCTGAAAAAAAATCCTTCATTTGTCAAATCAGTACACGTGCTATCACAGATGGCTCAGGTAGAGACAGAAGTTAATATGCAGTCAGAAAAGAATTGGAACATTGAGGAAGTTAGTGCAGAAGATGCCATGTGGAAAGACTGTGGCTGGAGGTGAATCTGAAGACAACCAAGTCTGAAGACCAAGACATAGCAGCCAGGCCTGCAAGCCTGCACTGAAATAAAAAGGAATTGAGATAATACTGTAAGGAACAACTTTGATCTAGTGAGTCCAGATAGGAGTCAGATGCATAGGTGGCTGCTGAAGTCATCAGGACCCATCCCCTTCCAAGAATAAATGAATTATACATTGTGGGATAAATATGGGAGTACAATAAACGAGGACATGTGGTACCCATGTTTATGAGGACAATCTGTAAATCACTACCAAACTAAGAATTTCACTTTAAAATTTTTTTCTCCAAATATAAGTACAAGAGATTTTCTGTTACATGAAAGTAAAAAGTAAGTTGCTAAGTCTCTAAGATTTCAAAGAAAACTTTGCAGGTAATAACTTGATAATGTTGCAATTATCAATGATTAGTATTTCTCTTTCATTAGTGAAGCCCTCAATGACTTCACTTTCATGGAACTAGGAAAAGGGTAAAATAAGAAGATTCTTAAATGTTGTATCAAAATCGGTATTTACCTGTAAAGGTTTATGAATGCCAGTACGGTTGTATAAAATATTTTATACCAATGTGATACAGGACATAGGAAAATATTGTAAGACTATTAGTCTTGTTTATTATGCTATTTGTTAATTATATTGGTCACCTGAGATAAGAAATTTGTGTTCTTTTACATATTTAAGAACCATAGAAGTAGATACTGTCCTTTTCCCTTTGTTCTATTGATGAACTTGTAGTCATTCTTTAATATTTAACTAGTACTTATCTTTTAAAGGATCATAACTTAGGTATGACTAAATTCTACAAGAATTGCTCTTCTGTATATCCTGGATAGTGACGGCATTATATTGCAATATTTCCAAACTTCTGCACTGGAGTTTTCACAAAGATAGATAACACTGAGGCAAGCATTTCACAATAGTTTCTTTCTTTCTTTCCTTTTCTTTCTTCTTTCTTTCTTTCTTTCTTTCTTTCTTTCTTTCTTTCTTTCTTTCTTTTTTTCTTTTTCTTT
>PVLA01005092.1:0-11326 GCA_004027455.1 Hydrochoerus hydrochaeris | reverse complement strand
TGCCTCAGCTTCCCAATGCTTGCATTACAGGCCTGTACCACCGTGTCTGGCTTTTTTTTTTTTTCTTTCTGTACTGGAAATCAAATTCACAACCTCACACTTGCCAGGCAGATGCTTGCCACTAAGCTAGATCCCCAGCCCCTTCCAACGTAGTCTAAATCAACAAAAATGTTGATTAATCCTAAATTGAAATATGAACAGGTAACAAAGAATAAGAGGTCTTACCAAGAACTCTCTATACAATATCAGACAGCTTTTATTTTATCCTACAAGGGAAAACATACTAGGCAGCCAGATTTTCTAATGAAAAATGAAGTGAGATGAAATGAAATGAAATGAAATAAAATAAAATAAAAACTGTCTGCCCTAGTGCACCTTATCTTGATCTTTGCTAAACCCCATCACTGGTTCTCCAAGTCTCAAAGATGAACAGGTAAAGGCTAAAATAGGGAAAGGAAACTAGGCAGAAGAAAAATTTTACTGATTATATTTTTGTTTATCAAATAATAAATGCAGTTTTTAGAAAGAAATCAAAGAAAAATTAATATTAATTATTTGTATTTCAGGAAAGATTTCCATCTTAAAATCACACATAATGCACCAGAAAAGAAAAATATTTCATGTAGCTAGAGTTATAGCTGTGCAAGATATAACTTAAGTCTTTCTATTTCCTGTATATGAAATTCTAATATAGAATGTATCATAATAGGTATTTTGGGTTTGAGGACCATAAGACTTTCTGTGGTGATGAACAATCTGTACTTCAATAGGAATGTGGTTAAAAATACTCACATTTTAGCAACATTTTCAAAATATAATGTTTAAAGGCCATTTTTTGTACTTCATATAATTTCATCCTAATTTTTAAAAGGCAAGAAAAAAGATGAAAGAGCTGTTTAAAAGTGTTACTGTTTGCCATAGAAGACCATATGTTAAGCTTAGTGATAAAAATATCAGAAATATAAATAAAGGAATGATAGATTTATCATATACAGAAAAGTATACTTCTCCCACTTTGTACTGGATTTCAAAGCTTAAAACTTAACATATCAGAAATACACCTATATTGATTTTTATATACATAATTTTCTTTATGTGTGGATAACTGAATCCTTAAGAATGAAAATATACTTTCAACTAAATCGAATTTCCTCTTTCAACAACACAACTATTGTTTTGTGTATCAAAATGCATAAATCTAAGTTGTGAAATGTTGGAAATATATTTAACTAAGGTCTGCATGAACATGATTTGAAAACTCTGAAAGATAACATTGGTACAATAATACAACATAAGCCAATTTTAAATGCTTTCATTTTCAAATCTGTTAAATTTAAAGTCGCTACAGAAAACTTCTCTATGCAAGATCAAACATGACAATGTGAGATTAAATTATTTTCAAGTTAGAGTATGAGATAGAGTAAATGTGTTTTCAGTTTAGTAAGATTGTTTTATTAGGTGTCAAAACAATGCCAGTAAAATTTTAAAATAATGAACAATGTAGATCAAAAATGACAAATTGTCTTCCAAAAGGGAATGCTATAGGAATTAGAAAACAAATTCCCTCTGAAAATAAAATGCACATTTAAATAACAACAACAAACTGTCATCACAGTTCAACTTTAATGTCATATCTATAATTTAACATATTATGGCTGATAGATCACATATGATATCTGACATGACAAGATTTTATATTCCAATGTAGAAAATAATATTATAATGAAATCTTCACTAACAGAAAAAGTTTTAGGTTCAAACAAGTAAACAAAAGAAAGCTATTTCAGAAGTAATTTTTTTAATTAGAGAATGCATTCAAATTAGAATGAAGTGAAAACAAATACCATCTGGTCATATTTTTGAAAATTTAATTTAAATTGTGACCAATTTAAGTCATAACACTTTTCAAACAGCATATATAATTTACATAATATCTTATACATACATTTCTTGTATCTTTTGATAAATACTTGTTAACTGATTGCACTTTCAACTTGAACAAGTTAATAATGTTTGTATTTTATTGAGTTATTGGAGTGAAATAAACTATAGAATTATCCAAATATATATTATTACTTTTGTGTCTCTTCTCTCTTTTATCTTTCAAGGAGACTGCTTCATTTCTTAAGACTCCATTTTAAAAATGTAGGTGTGTATGTATGTATGTTTTGGAGTGTTGAGACAGGATCTCTCCATGTAGTTCAGGTTGGTCTTGAATTCACAATGTTTCTGTCTCATTCCCTCGAGTGCAGGGGTTAGACATGTGTGCTGTCACACCTTGTGAGACTTCATGGTAGATTACATAAAGTGAAAATGATAATGCTTATTTCAGGTATAAAAGGAAAATAATTGTATACATAATATTTAAGTTTGTTAATCACATATTTAGCGCTTAGTTGTAGACTAATACATGTTAAATTGTTTTAACTTTGTTTTTTTCACAAATGTATAAAAATGTTTTAAAATGATTAAATTAATTTTATATATTGTGACTATATTTAAGAGATATTTGCTCTTGGGTACTGTGTCTATATTTACAGTATTTATTTCAAGGTTAATTAAATTTACATAAATACATTACAGATAATATTTTAAGGCATAGAAAATGGCAATCCATGTAAGCAAATATAAGAAGTCTTCACCTATTGGAATTCTACTCCAATATAATACAGTTATGAGCTTATGTAGTTTTTTTCCACCTTCAGAAAATAGGATCAAGACAGTTTGTAAATTGAGTATAAGAATGCTACTGACTTTTATATACTGACTTTGTTTCTTGCAAATTTATCAAAGAAGTTTATTGGTTCTAACATTGTTTTAGATGAAGCTTTAGGTTTGTCTGAAAAAGAAGATAATGTCTGTGTTTCCAATTTGAGTATCTTTTGCTTCTTTCTTTTAATTCTTTTTGTTAGGATTTTTTTATCTTCATTTGAACAGAAATGATAAGTGTGTGTGTGTGTGTGTGTGTGTGTGTGTGTTTTCTCATCTTAGAAGAAAAACATTCAATATTTCTGCATACAATATGACATTAGATTTAGGAGTTTTATATATGGTATTTACTGACTTGAGGTTTATTCTTTCTATTTCTAAGCCAATGAGAGGTTTAATCATGAAGGGATGTTGAATACATGCTTTTCTTGCACTGATTGCCATGATCAGCTAATTTTTTCATTCTGTTAAGGGAGTATAACATGCTTCTCAATTTGCATGTATTAAAATCTTTGTGTGTCCTTGGGATGCATGCTACTTGACTGGGTTGGCTGATATTTTTAATTACTATGGTATTTTGTTTGCTAGTAACTTCTCAAGTATTTTTGCATCTATGTTCATTGGGGGTATTTGACAGCAATTGTCTTTTATTATGCCCTTATTTAATTTTTGTGGAAGGCTAAATTTGTATATAAAATGAGTTTGGAAGACTTTTCCACTTAATTTTTTGGAAGAGTCTACAAATATTAGTTCCTATATAAATGTTTAGTAGAATGAAACATGAAGACATGCTGTAGTTTAATGGAAGAATTTTCATTACCGATTAAATATCCTAATTCATTATTAATCTGTTCAGGTTTGATATTTCAACACACTCAATCTGTGTGTGTGTGAAAAAAAGTATCCATTTTGCCTGTTTATCATTGTGTTGATATGTAATTTTTTGAGAATAATCTTTTGTCGTCATTTGTGTTTCTGTGGTATCAGATGTTTGCTTTCTTTTTCATGTCTTTTACTTACTAGCATTTCCCTCCTTTTGTTTTTAAACAATCTATCTTTTTAAATTTTTTAGATTTTTAAAAGCAATTCTACATATCATTAAATTTTTTGTATTTTAGGATCAATTTCATTGATTTCTGTTGAGAAATGTGGGAGATCAGATGATATGAATTGAGGCCTAATTGACCTTCCCTGTGAACATAAGGCAAGGGGAGGCAAGCTGGGAGCTTTTGGCTATAAGCAGTCATAACTCCATGGGCAGCTTCTAGGGAAAAGTCAACAAAGCTGATATCTGGTTGTTTACCTGGACATATGCTTTAGTTAATAGGAAGCAGATCAATCTTCTGCTACTCTAATTGCTTGTTCCCATATCTGACTGAATAAAGGTGAGGTAAACTAGATGCTAAGGGCTCTCTGTGCAACAGATGTAAGAGGCCCCACATTGCTGCATTCTAAACTAACCTTATGTTTCTTTTGTCTTTGATCCTCATTTGCACCCTAGATTGGGACAAACTTGCAGGTTGGTTTTACATAGTAAAATATATTTTTATTTTCTGTGGGAGACAACTCCATTGTCTCCCCCTGAATGCAAACCAATTACTGTGACTTTGATTATTTGGAGACTTTTTTACTTGTACTGATATGTAGAAAGCTGGCTAGGGTATTTCCTTCTCTCTTCAGTTGGCTCTAAGCACTGCAAATAAGGCTAACTGAGGTGCTAACAGGCAATTTCTATAGCAACAGACAGTCTTATTTCCTTGCATAGTGTTCTCCATACAATACAGATAAGTACAAGATTGAGCACCTGAGATGTTAGAGCAAATTGCTCCAGGAATGTCAACTGGGTAGGAGCCTCAAAATAAAGAGGCTATGACTCCCCAGGGCACAAGAGTTTGCATATCAGAACTGAAGCCTTAGCCCCCCAAAACAATTCCATTGTTACCTAAATTGAATTATGTAAATTGCTCCTTCCACATATCTTTATCTCTGTAAATTTACAGAGATGCTAATCTTCCACCTGGCCAGCCAGCTCAATTTACTCATGTAATTCCCCAACATCCTCACTGTCACTCATCCCTGAGCCACCTCCCTTCTTTACAAGATAATAAGTGCTGGGAGAGGCCTAGGACCAAGGCTTTTGTCTGCATGTTCTCACAAGGATTTGGATTTAAGACCCCTTGGCTGTCCTTAACTTGGAATATGTCCTGGTGTTTTTACTCTCACTGTGAGTTGCTTTGATGGTGGTAGATTGGAATTAACTTGCTGGGATTCCAATGACATCTCAATGGGATTACAAATATAATTTTTTGGATTGTGAGGAAAACTAGAAAGAGGACTACAATACTTGAATGCCTGAACTTGATATTTGGGTTTACAATAATTTTCTTCTAATAAATTCCAATTTAGTTATTTTCTTTTTTTTTCTTTTTTCACAAGGTAGAACATTAAATTGCTTATTTGAGATTTTTCTTTAATGGTGTAAATATTTACAGGTGAAAAAAATTCTTTTATAATTGTTGTACCACAAAAATCAAAGATTAAAAGTTATGAAAAAAGAAAAAAGGCCAAGATGTTTTGAAGGAAAAAGAAGCGCTTTATTTAGGCTAGAATCCAGTGACACAGAATACAGGTGGAATTTACACTGCTGTGCAACTGGGTTAAGGATTAGAGGGACTTATAAAGGGAATGTAAGAGGAATTTTCTCTAGTTAAAAGTGCATGGTCTATGCTGCTCATCTCCTCCCAATATTCTGGGAATTGAGCTGTTATAGTTTAAAGCTGCCAAAGTTAGATAAGGACAAGGATAGAGCTGACTAGAAATCCGGGTTGTGAGATAAAAACAGCCCCCTCTCCTGACCAAGGAATTTACAGAATGTACCTTTCCTACACATCTGCTGCTCATATTAGGAAGTGCCCTCTGCCGCCCAACTCTAGACCTCTCTATGGTCGTCTCCTCCAATAAATGTAAAAAGCCATTTAAACTAACCAATGCCATCTGCTTCTGTGACCATGCTTGCAAAGACCCCTCCTCCCTTTGTTCTAAAGCTTAAAAGCCCTGCTCTGGCTCAACTTGGGGCTCTCTGTTCCTGCATGTTCAGTGAGCCCCACGTGTGCTTGGACAATAAAGACCCCTTGCCAATTGCATGAGAAGGCGTCTGTTGGTGTCTTCCTACACGCGGCGGGCATCTCGACCCTCACATTTGGAGGTTCCACCGAGATCGGCGGGATTGCCCCCTGCGTCGGGAGACTTCTCAGGGTAAGCCACTTCTCAGGGTAAGTATGGCCATTTCTCTCTCTCTTTCTGTATCTCTTTGTCTTACTTTCACTTTGCAATCCCTAGTTTTGTTGTGACTGGCACCAAGACACATGAGCTCTTGGTCCAAGTGACTTGCCTCCAGGCTTCTGTGTCACAATTCACTTCCCCGCGGGATGCCCTGGGGATCGTAGGCTCTCTGAGTCTATTTTGTGGTGGGGTCACAGTTAGTTGTTCCTATCATAGGCTCTCTGAGTCTATTTTGTGGTGGGGTCACCATTAGTCATTCCTCAGAAGGGGAAGTTTCGCACGCCGGCATTTGTCTGCTTGTCATCTTGGTCTTAGTGTTCGTCGTCTTTGTTTGTTTGGTGCCACTAACCTTATTTTGTTCCACAGCACCCACCATGGGGCAAACAACATCTACCCCTCTCTCTCTCACTCTAGATCATTGGTCAGAAATACGAGAGAGGGCTCATAATCTTTCTTTATTTGTCAAAAAAGGTAAATGGCAGACGTTTTGCTCATCAGAGTGGCTTACATTCCAGGTGGGATGGCCACCAGAGGGGACTTTACACCTCCCCCTTATCCAGGTGGTTAAGACTATAGTCTTCCATCCTAGGGGACAGAGACATCCTGACCAACAACCTTACATTGTGGTGTGACAAGACTTATGTGAAGATCTCCCAAAATGGGTAAGCCCCTTTTTAACTCCAGCTTTACCAGAGCCCATCACTCTCTTACCCATAAAAGCACGACCTGCTCGATCCCCAACCCCCAATCTCTACCCCTCTCTACCTCCTCCAGTTTTGCCTGAGTCGAGGTCTGACTTAATCCTATTGGACTCCGGGGCTCCTCCTCCCCCTTACCCCCCTCTACTCTCTGCTCAAACTGAAGTGACTGCTGCCACTGCCACCCCCTACTCCAGTCTCTTCGGGGGCAGGGGTGGGGCAGGGCTGAGACTGAGAGAGGGCGGGGAGGAGCCCACCCACAAATAAGAGACAATTGTGGGAATTTCTGGGGACTGCGGGATTCTGCCACCTATGGAACCCAGGGTTCGCCTCCTTGGCTGCTCCCCTCCATCCCCTCCTAAAGGGAGATGCCACCTTTACCTGGGGCGCTGACCAACAACAGGCCTTCGATCAGATCAAAAAGGCCCTGTTATCTGCCCCTGCATTGGCTCTCCCCAATATAGAAAAACCCTTTACTCTCTATATTGGAAAAAAAAAAAACACAGCTACTTGATTTCATCGTGGAGGGAGGTTGCTAAAAGTTCTTTTGCTTACATCTGCGGGGGCCAAACAGCCACTACTGATGTAGGGAAATTAAAGTTCCAACCTACTATGTCATGTATGATTTCATGTTCTATAAAATTTTAGGATGGATTTTAGGAACATTGGAGGTTGAGAATAGGATGTATTTATTGAGAGAATAAAAGATTGTCTCAGAGAGGGATAGAAGGGATCCAAGGACTCTCACTTTTCTAGGGACTTTTAGAGAGTAAAGTCCTAGAGTGAGGTGGGCTCAGGTTAGGGAAAACTGATGTGAAAGAACTACCTGTTCCAGAAAAGCCTATAACAAACCTGCCTAGGGCCCACCAAACAGTGGGGGTGCTTTCGTCAATTCCCCCCCAGATTCATTTGCCTTGGGGTTTGTAAAACATCTAAGATAACACATAATGGCCCCAAATGATTGGAAAGAAATAGCTAAAGTATGTTTAAATTCAGCAAATTATTTGTTGTGAAAAGAAAACATTTTTGAATTGTGCACAGATCAGGCCTCTGGCAGTACTGCTCAGAGTTTAGCCATTACAAAAGATATGTTAATCAGAGAGGTTGTCTTTGCTGCCACAGGCAGTCAGCTTGCTATTAATATGCAAATATAGGTCAATTTAGAATAGCAAAACTAGGGCTTGAAGGGAACTTCCTTCACCAGGTAAAACCTCCATGGATTTGAATGCTAGCCCAAAGGGTCTAAAACCATTTCAACATTTCACCTTTAAAAATGCACATAAGTGGTATATGATACTGAAAACTTACCTGGGACAGCAGCCTGGCCCTAACTGGCTTCATGAGGTAGGACCTACACTTATAGCTGAGATTTGCAGCTCTGCCTTCCATGTACTTCTTAAGGCAAATTGTAATGTAGGGACACATTTATGACATGGCAATCTATTTCATGATCAATTAGATATTTCTGATCAAGTTACTGTTTGCTATTTGTGCTAAATTTAATCAACTTTGACAGTGCCTAAAGCCTAGCTGCAAACTGATGAGCACAGTCATCTGTACCTTAAGGCACCCTGGGCTAATTCCAGGCCCCTCCCAGACTCTTCCTGTATTATAGTAATGGCTCTAACTGTGCTCATTCAGTAAGGGCCCCCTAGTTGATGCTACAGACTATAGGCCAGCCCAAGGAACCCAAAGTTGGAGGGCCCTGGGACCTCAAGACAGAGTAGCAATCACACTCCCCCTCAGGCTCATGGACCCATGCTGGATGATGGGAACAGGGGAGAAATGCCAGCACTCCAATACTGGCCCTTTTCCTCCTCTGACTTATATAATTGGAAAAATAATAACCCTCCTTTTTCCGAGGACCCTTCTAGGTTAACCAGGTTGGTGGAGTCTCTCATGTTCTCTCACCAGCCTACCTGGGACGACTGTCAACAGTGGCTGGGGACCTTGTTCACCAACGAAGAAAAGGATCAAATCCTCATAGAGGCCAGAAAACTCGTGCCAGGACAGGATGGGAGACCTACCCAGCTCCCAAATATCATTGATGACTTCTTCCCATTGCGCCGCCCTGATTGGGACCCCAACCCTAGGGAAGGTAGGGAGCATCTGTCCATCTATCACCAGACTCGAGTGCTGGGTCTCCGAGCAGCTGCTAGGCAGCCTACAAATTTGGCTAAGGTAAGGGAGATCCTTCAAGGTCCTACTGAATCACCCTCAGCATTCTTAGAGAGACTAATGGAAGCTTACTGTAGGTACACTCCCTTTGACCCTCAAGATAAGGGAAAACAGGCATCTGTTGCCATGGCCTTTATAGGTCAGTCAGCTTAAGACATTAGGCATAAGCTCCAATGACTAGACGGGTTACAAGACTTGACTTTAAGAGATTTGGTAAAAGAAGCTGATAAAGTATATTACAAGAGAGAGACAGAGGAGGAAAAGGAACAGAGAAAGGAAAAAGAGAGAAAGGAGAAAGAACTAACCAAAGATAGAAAGAGGAATAAGGAATTGACAAAAATCTTGGCCACAGTAGTAAAAGGAGTTCAGGGAAACATAGATAAAGATAAGCCATGCCACCCTCCTCTTGACCCCAAACAATGTGCATGTTGCAAGGAGTTGGGACACCTCATCAAAGATTGCCTCAAGCTTAAAAGAAAAAAATGAAAGACAAAGACAAAAGGAACAAGCCTTAGAGGCTCAACAACGCCAACCTAATGTGCTGGCCTTGGAAGGAAAAGACTAGAGGGGACGAGGCTCAGATACCCTCTCCGGGCTCAGGGTAACTTTTAACATGGAGGGGACCCCAATCAACTTTGATGTAGATACAGGAGCTGTCTTCTCTGCTCTCCAAGCCGCATTGGGACCTCTCTCATCCAAGAGGTCCTTAATTAAAGGGGCTAACGGGATCAAATACAGAGCATGGACCACTAAGAGGACTATGGACCTAGGTAAAGATAAAGTCCTACATTCCTTCTTAGTAATACCAGAGTGCCCTGCTCCCCTTATGGGGAGAGATCTTCTAACTCTAAGAGCTAGAATAACCTTCGAGCCTCAAGGGCCCCAAGTGATATCGAAGAAAAATGAATAGCTCGAGGGATGTTAACTCAGGCCTTTGGTCCATGGAAGTGACCTGTGGCCTATTTATCAAAGAGATTAGACCCTGTGGCAAATGGATGGCCCCATTGTCTAAAGGCTATCGCAGCAGCAGCTATCCTAACCAAAGATGCAGATAAACTGACTCTGGGAAAAAAAATTGACCATAGTAGCCCCACACACGTTAGAAAGTGTCATCTGCCAGTCCCCAGATAGATGGCTCTCCAATGCCAGAATCACTCACTACCAAAGCCTCCTGCTCAATAAGGACTGAATAACATTTGGTCCTCCAACTGTCCTCAACCCGGCCACTCTACTGCCTGATGAGACATCTGAGCCAATCTTACATGCCTTCAAGAGATTCTGGCAGAGGAAATTGGAATTTGCCAAGACCTGACAGACCGGCCACTCCCAGATGCTGAAGTAACCTGGTTCACCAATGGCAGTAGTCTCCTACTAGAAGGTAAGAGACACGTGGGGCCCGTGATTACAGATGGGACTCAAGTTATCTGGTCGTCAAGAATGAGAGAAGGCTCATCCGCACAGAGGGCAGAATTAATTGCCCTTTCAAAGGCTTTAGAGTTGGAAAAAGGAAAAAGAGCAACCATTTATATTGACAGCCGCTACACTTTTGCCATGGCGCACGTACATGGGGCTATTTACCAACAGAGAAGACTCCTAACTTTGGCTGGAAAGGAGATCAAAAACAAACAAGAAACTCTTAGACTCTTGGTGGCTATTATGCTACCACAAAAATTGGCCATAGGGCACTGCAATAGCCACCAAAAAGATACAGGCCCTATAATGTTTGTCTTTATAGACACTTTCTCAGGATGGACCGAGGTGTTCCCTACCAAAAGGGAAACTGCACCGACAGTAGTTAAAAAGTTGATGGAAGAGATTTTTCCTCATTTCGACCTGCCAAAGGTAATTGAGTCTGATAACGGGCCGGCATTTGTGGCTCAGGTAAGTCAGAGATTGGCCAATATATTGGGGATTGATTGGAAACTTCATTGTGCTTATAGACCCCAAAATTCAAGACAGGTAGAGAAAATAAATAGAACAATCAAAGAGACCTTGACAAAATTAGCCAACAAGACTGGCTCTAAATACTGGACCATCCTCCTACCTTATGCTTTGTTCAGAGCTATAAACACTCCTTCCTCCCAGCCACCTAATCTAACTCCCTTTGAGATCCTATATGGAACTCCTCCCCCCATTCAGGACCTCAGCTCCCTACTTAAGGACACTCACTTACCCCATACCTTTTTAATTGATAGACTCCAGGCTCTAGACCAAATCCAAAAGTTCTTGTGGCACCAACTCTCTTCAGCCTACCAGCCAAGTGATGGACCCACTCATCACCAATACAATGTGGGAGACTTTGTCTATGTCTGTCACCATCAGATACAGACCCTAAAACCATGCTGGAAACTCCTGACTACTCCTATGGCAGTTAAAGTTTATGACATCGCGTCCTGGATCCACACATCTCACCTCAAGCCAGCACCGCCACTGCCAGAGCCTCAATGAAAATTGAAAAA